>JAPDVU010000001.1:198298600-198596100 GCA_026230045.1 Corynorhinus townsendii
ACATCGATCAGTTGCCTCCTGCACACAACCTGGGCATGTGCCCTGACCAGGAATTGAACCAGTTACCTCTCAGTGCATAGGACAACACCCACCCAACTGAGCCACACTGGCCAGGGCTATGTAGTTTTCTTTTACAGTATAATCTAAATTAGTTATTTAAAAATGTTTACCTATTTTATTTATATATTTTTGGATATTGTTTATTTTTACTTTTCTTCTCCACAGAATTACAGTGAATGGTTGCATGGATTTGAAAAGAAGGCGAAAGAATGTGTGACTGGAACTTCTGGTTCAGAGGAGGTTAAGGTTAGTTTAAGAAGTGAAATATCTATGTTTTAACCAAAAAAGAATTAAATCAGAATATGTCTTCATGAGCTTGAGAAAGATAAAAGATGTAGTATGGATAGGCTAATGATTTTTGTTGTTGTTGTTAATCCTCACCTGAGGCTATTTTCCCCATTGATTTGAGAGGGAGAAAGGGAAGGAGAGAGAAAAAAACACATCAGTGTGAGAGAGACACAGGGATTGGTTGCCTCCCTTACCCGCCCCTACCCGGACCAGGAATGAGATCCACAACCCAGGTACATGCCCTTGTTTGAGAATCCAACCAGAGACCCTTTGGTGGGTGGGCTGTCACTCTAACCATTTGGCTACATCAGCCAGGGCAGAATAATGATTTTTTGAGAAAGTATAATGTGATTTCATTTTGTGTAAATTTTAGTGAAAATGCTATAAGTCTTCCTTGCATTTGATTTGTATACAAAGTTAAAGTTTGCCATTTCTTTAACTCTACAACTCAGTTCTAAAACTGAATATTTATCTCTTACTCTCTTTTTAGCCTGAATTTAAAAAGTAAAGCTCAGTTGAGGTAGGTAGGTAGAAACTGACTAGTTTGCTAAAGCAACCCCAGATACATTGTTAGACGCGTTCAGAACCTAGATGTGTTTTTATCCTTGCCTACTGAAATTTGGGGATTAATTTTTCTTTGTATGTCAAGTTGCATGATTCAAATCTTCTTTTGTGTGTAGCCTAGGTATTATGACTTTACTTCACATGTGGATTTGCTTTGATTTTACCATCCTGCTAAAGAGTGATGAAACTATCCTATCCTCCTATCTAATAAAGAGGAAATATGCTAATTGTTATGCCCTCACAAGATGGCGGCACCCACAGCCAATAAAGAGGGAATATGCTAATTGACTGACACACCCTCATAAGATGGCAGTGCCCACAGCCATAAGATGGCGGTGCCCTATCCCCTCAGCCCTGCCTCATCCATTTGGTGTCCCGCAGTCCCCTCAGCCCTGCCTCATCCAGCCTCAGTCCCCCAGTCACCTCAGCTCCGCAGAGGAAGGCAGTTGGGTGTGATTGGGCCGGCAGGAGAGGGCAGTTACAGGTGATCCGGCCGGCAGGGGAAGGCAGTTGGGGATGATCATGCCGGCCAGGGAGCAGTTAGGTGTCAATCAGGCCAGCAGGGGAGTGGTTAGGGGCAATCAGGTAGGCAGGCGAATGGTTAGGAGCCAGCAGTCTGGATTGTGAGAGGGATGTCTGACTTACCCGAAGGGTCTCAGATTGGAGAGGGTGCAGGCTGGGCTGAGGGACATCCCTCCTGCCCCCTGTGCACGAATTTTGTGCACCAGACCTCTAGTCACATATAATCATCATATATAATAAAAGGCTAATATGCAAATAGATTGAATGGCAGAACAACCAATCAAAGCGTAATATGCTAATGATATGCTAAGGCTGCTCCACCACTTGCTATGACATGCACTGATTACCAGGAGCAGGCAGTCAACTGGTCAACCAGTCACTGACGTGCACTGACCACCAGGGAGCAGATGCTCCGTCTGGTAGGTTAGCTTTGCTGCTGGGGTCCAGCTGATTGGGACTGAGCGAGATGGGCCAGATATGTCCTGGAGCCCTCCCGCAATCCCTTCCTGGCCTGATCGTGTACCAATGGGGTCCCTCAGCCTGGCCTGCACCCTCTCGCAATCCAGGACCCTTCACAGGATGTCGGACTGCTGGTTTTGGCTGGGCCGAAACCGGTAGTCCAACATCCCCCAAGGAGTGTAGTAGTGTGCAAAGCGGCATGCAGATTGGGAGGAGCCCAAGCCCAGGCCAGGTGCCGCTCCCACTCATCCCGGCCCTGTCTGTGCCTGCCACAGCTGTGCTTGCCAGCCATGAGCCTGGCATCTGCACCCATTGGTCAGCTGAGCGGCGCTCCCACTATGGGAGTGCACTGACCAGCAGGGGGAAGCTCCTGCATTGAGTGTCTGCTCCTGGTGGTCAATGTGCGTCATAGCAACTGGTTGACCGGTTGTTCGGTCACTTAGGCTTTTATGTATATAGATTGTGTAATATATTTTGTAGTAAACAGACTCAGAGAGTTTTATTAGCAAAAACCAAATGACAAAAAAGGTCATTGTACTTTATTGCTCCTTAAGGAGGTTGAAATGTAGTGTTTCATTTTAAAACAGTTAGAAACCATTTGTCATAATATACCAGTCAGTACTGAAACAAGTTTGAAGCACAAAAGTTTCTGGTAAAACTAGGAAATTTTTCTTCATGTCATTTTTTTGCAGGTTCTAGAGCACAAGTTGAAAGAAGCTGATGAAATGCACACATTGTTACAACTAGAGTGTGAAAAATATAAATCCGTCCTTGCAGAAACAGTAGGAAATGATTTTTAATCTACATTTTGGTTTCATTTAAAAATCGTTAACTTATTACTTAGTGGCTTAAATAGTTTATTTTAGCATTAGAGCATGATTTTTTCATAACTATACTTTTGTCTGTAGGAAGGTATTTTACAGAAGCTACAGAGAAGTGTGGAGCAGGAAGAAAATAAATGGAAAGTTAAGGTCGATGAATCACAAAAGACTATTAAACAGGTACTGTATTTAAAAGGGAAGAGCTTATTTAGAACAGTGATTTTTAAAAGTATATATTTTTATTGACTTCAGAGAGGAAGGGAGAGGGAGAGAGAGAAACATCAGTGATGAGATAGAATCATTGATTGGCTGCCTCCTGCACGCCCCCTACTGGGGATCGAGCCCACAACCTGGACGTGTGCCCTTGACTGGAATTGAGCCCAGGACCATTCAGTTCGCAGGCCGATGCTCTATCTACTGAGCCAAACTGGCTAGAGCAGTGATTCTTAAAGTGTGGGCCCTGGACCAGCAACATCAGCAGCATCTGGAAACTTGTTAAAAATGCATTCTTGAGTCTCACCTAAGACTTAACTGCATCTGAAACTTTGTGGGGCCAGCAGTCTGCTTTAAAGAGCCCCTCAAGTGATTATGATTCCCACCCAAGACTGAGAATCATTGGTTTAGAGTACAACTAAAGGATAATGACAAAGAATATAAAATGCTTTGAAAATGACAGAACTGCTTTGCAGTGACATGAGTTAAATTATTTGGAGTTCAAAATTACTTTTTAAAAAATAGGTTTTTATTGATTTCAGAGAGAGGAAGGGAGAGGGAGAGAAAGATAGAAGCATCAGAGATGAGAGAGTCATTGATCAGCTGCCTCCTGCATGCCTCCTACTGGGGATCAAGCCTACATGTGCCCTAACTAGGAATCGAACTGATACCTCCTGGTTATGCTCAACTACTGAGCCACACTGGCCAGGCCCAAATGACTTTTATAACATTACTAGAGGCCCGGTGCATGAAATTCGTGCACAGGGGTGTGTCCCTCAGCCCAGCCTGCACCCTCTAATCTGGGACCCCTCGAGGGATGTCCTGGTAGGATCGGGCCTAAACAGTCAGTCGGACATCCCTCTCACAATACAGGACTGCTGGCTCCCAATTGCTTGCCTGCCTGCCTTCCTCATTGCCCCTAACCGCTTCTGCCTGCCAGCCTGATCACCCCCTAACCACTCCCCTGCCAGCCTGATTGATGCCTAACTGCTCCCCTGCCAGCCTGTTTGCCCCTCACTGCCCTCCCCTGCAAGTCTGGTACCCCCCCCAACTGCTCTCCTGTGCAGGCCTGGGTCCCCCCAACTTCCCTCCTCTGCTGCCCTGGACACTCCTAACTGCCCTCCCCTACAGGCTTGATCGCCCCCAACTGCCCTCCCTTGCAGGCCTGGTCCCTCCCAACTCCCCTCCCCTGCAGGCCTGATCACCCACAACTGCCCTCCCTTGCAGACCTGGTCCCTCCCAACTGCTCTTCCCTGCTGGCCATCGTGTGGCAGCCATCTTATGTCCACATGGTGGCAGCCATCTTGTGTGTTGGAGTGATGGTCAGTTTGCATATTACTCTTTCATTAGATAGGATAGAGGCCTGGTGCATGGGTGGGGGCCAGCTGGTTTTCCTTGAAGGGTGTCCCGGGTCAGGGTGGGGGTTCCCTTGGGGCATGGAGTGGCCTGGGCGAGGGGCCTGTGGTGGTTTGCAGGCTGGCCATGCCCCCCCGGCAACCCAAGCAGAGGCCCTGGTATCTGGGATTTATTTATCTTCTATAATTGAAAACTTTGTAGCCTTGAGTGGAGACCAAGGCAGGCCAGGGCTGCGGGAGCTTGGCTTCCTCCATCGCTGGGGGCAACTCAAGCCTGTTGCTCTCTCTGTGGATGTATCCATCTTGGGTTAATTTGCATACTCCTGATTGGCTGGTGGGTGTGGCTGGTGGGTGTGGCTTGTGGGTGTAACATAGTGATGGTTAATTTGCATATTACTCTTTTATTAGATAGGATTTTGTGACCCATGACATATAGTAGTCAAGAAAAAGTTATATTCTTCATGGATCTGAATGTTTTTGTGCAATCTTAATTTCTCTCCCATCTGTTGCTTGCTTGTTTTTCTGGGCCAACCTGTGCAGAATTTAGGGCTGCTGATGGTACTCCATGTTAATGCATATGGGGACTCAGCTGACCAATGGGTGCCAGATGTCAGTTGTCAGTTAATTGTTAAAAAATTTAAGCACTTCTGACAAGGCCTAATATAATAACACGCAAATAGGGTGGATTTTGACTGCAAATTAAATGTGGCACTCTCATTTTTAAGGTCTTTTAAAATCGTTATAGCTTTAAATGAGATGCATTCCAAGAAAATGATTTAAAATTCTAGAAGATAGAAGTCTCTGTATCCTTGGTGGTTTAGTTGGTCATACAATTGTTTCATATTTCAGATGCAGTTGTCATTCACATCTTTGGAACAAGAGCTAGAGCAATTAAGAAGGGAAAATAAAGATATTGAAAATGTATGTTATCTCATTGTTTTACTTTTTAGCATTAAGCATGTTTTATTTTTAAGATCTCTGTTAAGACTTCTTTAGTCTATTTATGCATTTATTATGCATTTAAGAATATCTTGTAGTTTTTGAGGTAATAGTTTTTTATTCAGAAGTGTCATAACTCTTCATTGTGGAGAAGCATCATGAAAGGAAATCTTAAATGTGTTCATTAACTTTTCCTTCTTTGTTGCATTGCTAGCTGAGAAGAGAACGAGAGAACTTGGAAATGGAACTAGAGAAGGCAGAAATTGAACGATCTACCTATGTCACAGAAGTCAGAGAGGTACTTGCAGTAGAATTTTTTCAACCTTGCTTCTCTACTTAAGTTTATAACAGAGTAGTAAAAAATATTTTAGTGTAAGTTGTTTGTGGCAGAGCTTCCAAGTTGCATACATAACATGGGCTACCATAAGGAGATCAATCTTAAACTCTAAACTTCATTGCAGCTGAAAGATCTGTTGACTGAATTGCAGAAAAAACTTGATGATTCATATTCTGAAGCAGTAAGACAGAATGAAGAGCTAAATTTGGTAAGAAGCTTGTTCTCCACTGGGTATCAAGTAGGCTCTGAAAACACTTGTGTTGACACGTGGAGAAACCATCCAAACTTTTTCTCCTTGCTAACATCTTTAGCTTGGCAATTTTGTAAGTTTAAGATAATCTTCATATTCTGTTGACTCCTGAGGTGATCTTTCTTTTCTTCATTCCTAAGACGATCCTTCCTTTCTCAGCTCCTAACAATAGCATGTTTGGCTTGCAACTCTTTCTCAGAGAAATTTTCTGTGTTTTATGAAACCTAATTTCTTGAATAGCATTATGAATAAAGAAATGAAACATGCTGATAAAGACTGAGTTGTGAAGATTCTCTTCTCAGAGCTACCATAATTAACTAGACCTCTTATTTTTTAACCTGGAAGGAGGAGAATATTAAAGGTTGAAGATGTAGCCTCTTCATTCAAGTACAATAATCCAATCCAGCTTCTTATTTTAACTGGTCTTTCTATAGATTACTTGAGACCTGGTGCTCTAAATTCTTGCACTGGAAGCAGTGGGAAGGGGTGTCCCTCAGCCTGGCCTGCACCCTCTTGCAGTCTGGAACCCCTTGGGGGATGTCTGACTGCCGGCTTAGGTCCAATCCCTGGGACCCCTCGCTCCTTACTGCTCAGCTCACTGTTCCTTAGCGCTACTGCGGAGGCGGGAGAGACTTCTGCCACTGCTGCTGCTGCACTCACCAGCTGTGAGCCTGGCTTCTGGCTGAGTGGCGCTCCCCCTGTGGGAGTGCACTGACCACAAGGGGCAGCTCCTGCATTGAATGTCTGCCCCCTAGTGGTCACTGCACATCATAGCGACTGGTTGTTCTGGTTGTTCCACCCTAATGGTCACTTAGGCTTTTGTTATACAGATAGTTAATAAAAAGCTTGTGAAGTTCTTTATCATCAACATCATTTAGGGCATAGTAGTCTTGAAGCTATAGACTTAAAGATTTAACTAAAGTTAGCTAAATGTCTATAGACATAGAGTACTCCCATTATTAAATTTCTGGAAATTTATACTGATTTTGACAGGCTTAGTTGTTAGATAAATAAGACTATCTTGTAGTATGTTTTGAAAACAATTGTTATGTCTTTCCATGACTTAAAAATTGTTACAGCATGTAATTAAGATTTTTTAAAAAGTACCAGAATAAACTCTGGGAAGATTACAGTAACTTTTCTTCTTATACCAAGTTAATCCTGCCCAGTTTGGAATTTTCTTATTAATAGTGTTGTAGGTACCAAAGAAAACTTCTTAATTTATCCATTTGTGGTTGATTTTCTGTGTTAATGTTAGTGATTTATGGGAATCCGTTTTCAGAATAGGGCTCTATGCAATGTACATGTAGAGCCTTGCCCTTCTCCCCCAAACACACACATGCACACAATAACCTCTTTAGTTTTTAAATAAAATTTTTGTTTTATTTGCCTTCATTTTATCTTAATTGAATCATTCCCACTGCAGTGTGAGACTAGTTTTATATATATGTTCGCTATACATTGATTGTACAGATCAGGACTGTGGTATGCTACAGCTGTAAGCCTTACTCTGTAATGTGTTTTTAGAAAATAATTTCTCCTACTGTTGTTGGAGACACTACTATTAACTTTGGTGCTTGGTGACTGACTCTTCATTCAGACTGATGCTCACTTTGATTATTTGCTCCTCAACTTCTGTCAGGAGGTCTTTTTTTTTTTTTTTTAATGTTTTTATTGATTTCAGAGAGAGAGAGGGAGAGGGAAAGAAAGATAGAAACATCAATGATGAGAGAGAATCATTGATCGGCTGCCTCCTACATGCTCCCTATTGGGGAATCGAGCCTGTATCCCGGACATGTGTCCTGATTAGGAATTGAACTGTGACCTCCTGGTTTATAGGTCAACACTCAACCACTGAGCCATTATGGCCAGGCAAGAGGCCATTTTGAGTGGGGTTTTTTCACATCGAGTTTATAATCTTAATTTTAGTTTTTCTGTTTGTTTGCTCAGGAAAACTGTTGCCACATTTTAAGATAAATAAAAATAATTTTATTTGTCTATACATACATTGTGTGTTGTTGGACCAAAGGAATAACCTCTCTGGTGTATTAAATCAGAATTAAGTAAAGAAGCAAAAACTGAAGAAGTTGGTATTTAAATAGAGTTCTAAAATAATTTCCAAATGAACGTTCCCCATTAGTTCTCCCTCCAGTTTGAAACGTCAGCATCTTGTATTTCCCCCTTTTGCGTCTCCAGACCTGTTTGGAATGTTATGCCTTTGGGTGGGAGGCTAAATCAGTTAACTTGGTGAGTTTAAATAAGAAAGCTTTTTTTTTTTGTCAGTGTAGTCCATTTTCCTTATTCATATTTAATCAGGACAGTTAACAAGATTAGAGGCATTCTGTATTGGCAGTAGAGTTTTATAGAGCTTTATTACTGTTTTGACAAGTGTGTCTTAAGACATTTCTGGTTGCCATTATTAGGCCAGTATGGTCTTGCACTGATTTCTTCAGTGCCATCTTAAAGGATAAGCAACATTAAAATTTTTGAAGTTATCATTTTATTGGATTTGCAATCTTTTGTTCAATGTCTTCTAAAATATTACACAGTTGACTTTTCTTAACTGTATAGTCATGAAAGTCTTTAAAAATTAGTAAAATTTCTGACTACTTGCCTTTTATTTTTTAAAATATATTTTTATTGATTTCAGAGAGGAAGGGAGAGATAGAAATGTCAATAAGAGAGAATCATTGATTGGCTGCCTCCTGCACGCCCCCTACTGGGATCAAGTCCACAACCCTGGCATGTGCTCTTGACCAGAATCGAACCCAGGATCCTTCAGTTTGCAGGCCGACGCTCTATCCACTGAACGAAACAGGCTAGATCCTACTTGCCTTTTAATTTGAATAATTTAAATATGAATGAATTATTATGAATAGTGAATAGGAATACTTTTAAAGGCACTTGACTAGAATTTGATGGTTTTGTTTTTACATTTACAGTTTTCTTCTCTAAACTCTAGTTTGTTTCTATAGCTTTTCTTACATTGACTTAGCTTTACAGATGGGATCCTCCACTGCTTAGCTTTTCTATACATCTGGTGCAGCATATTGGCTAATACACTGTGCATAACTGTTAGAGATCCCATTCTTTCTCATTCATTCTTCAGTCGTAGAGGTCTAAGCATAATCAAAGAAGGATGAAAATAAAGTTAATTATGGTGTTCCTTTATTTTTTACAGTTAAAAACACAGTTAAATGAAACACTCACAAAACTTAAAACTGAACAAAGTGAAAGACAGAAGGTAGCTGGTGACTTGCATAAGGTAAGACAGTGCTTGTCCAGAAGATGTTATTGCATCATGCAATGTTGTGCCTTTAATCTTAAACAAACATACTGCTAATTCTGCTGTTATTTTTTGCATTATTATTTAATTTGTTTATAAATTTAAACTATTTGTTATATAGTTTTTGGAACTAAACTTTTTGGCTTGTTTTAACATTTTTAATTTGCTTCATCATTTCATCACATTTGTGTAATTAATTGCTTTATAAAGTATAGAATAAACTTTAAATTTAATTGAAGTTATTCTTTTTTTAAAACTTATTTACAGCCATATATTTTTTTGAGGGGGAGGGGATTAGCTTATATAGTTGTTTATCTTCGTGGATCCGAAAGATGTATATAGACCTCTTATGGTTCAGAAGTTTGTTCCTTTACTTTGTAGAAATACATTTTTCTTAGTCTCATAAATAGGCAATTTTTAGGATTACATTTTTTTATTCTTTCCATTAGGTTGACTAGTTATTTGTAATTTTGAGATATTTTTGAAAGTGTAATTCATGTGTGCTTATTATCAAAGCTGCTGTAGAGCTGTGATTGTGTTCATTAGCAAAACAAATACGTCACTTTTTCAAAAGTTGAAAGAAATGTTTTTGTTGGTTCTGTATGATGTTATGCGAAAGTATAGGACTTCAGAATTGCTTCAGATTACTTTGGTGTTATTGTTACCAGAAAATAAAATGTGAACTTAGGAAGTTTGTTTTAGAGCTCAAAACTTAGGTACATGATACAATTGTCAAGGCTGAGCAGTCTAGTTTACTTTAGTCTGTGGTAATTTTTGACCTCTGGACCAAATATATAAAACATGTAGTTTTAGCTTAGCAATTTAGTTTCTCAGATATACTTTAAGGGTATTAAATAGGCACTCAAAGATACTAGTTATGCCATGTTATTTGTGATGGCTGAAATGGCAATAATAGGCAACAGTGATGTGCCCATATCTATATAGAAAGACCGTGTAGCACTTGATTGGAAATGCACATAAATATTTATTGACATGAAAAAAGTTAACGAAATACAATGTAAAACAAGTATAAAACAGCATGTATGTTAAGGACCATTTATACATTTTTTTTTTGCCAGTTTTCTATTTGCCCCTTGTATGCACAGAAGAGGGATCTAGACCAGGGGTCACCAAAACCACAAACTATTTTAGGATTTGTGGGCCACATATGACTTCCTCTCACATACTGTTCTTTGTTTGTCTGTTTAACATAATCATTTACAAATGTAAATACCATTCTTAGCTCATGAGCTATATAAAAACAGGCTGTGGCCAGACTTGGCTGACCTCTGACCTAGCCTAATGTTAATCCTAAATGTGTATTGTTTGAACTTTTTAAAACAGTGAGCCATGTGTTTTTATAGTCTGGCAGGGGAGGAAGCTGTTTTCTTTTTGGAGAAAAAACTGAAGAGGTTGGCTTTACATTGTGTTTTTAGAAGAGCTTTATTCTTGTACAAAAGATGTAAGAAAATCTCTCATTGTTTTTCTTGTCTATATTTAATTACCAGTTGTACTATGTGGAGGTTACCATATTGCTTTCTTTATAGGCTCAACAGTCACTGGATCTTATCCAGTCAAAAATAGTAAAAGCTGCTGGAGATACTACTGTTATTGAGAATAGTGATGTTTCCCCAGAAACGGTATGTCTTTTCTTTAACTTCAAATCTCAGAGCTAATTACCTTCTAAATTAAGTGAAGTAAAACATATACAAGATCCATCTATGACTTAAAAAATGCCTTTGTAGCTCTGGCTGGGTTCCTCAGTTGGTTAGATTATCATCCCATACACCAAAAGGTTGCATGTTTAATCCCCAGGCAGGGCCCGTACATCAGAGGCAACTGATCAATGTTTCTCTCATATTTCTCTCTCTCTCTCCCCCTCCCTCCCTCCCTTCCTCTCCCTTTCTGTTCCTCTCTCCTCTCCCCTCTCTCCCTCTTCCTCTCTCTCTCCCCTCTCTCTTTGTCTCCCTTCTCCCTTCTTCCCTTCATCTCTCCCCCTTCCTTTCTCTCTCTCAAATCAATTATTTTAAAAATCCTCCAGTGAGGATAAAAAAAACACCTTTGTAATGTGCTTCCATCAGTCATGTTGCTTTTTTAACTGATACCCTATCTCTGAAATGCAGTGTTTTTATTAATGTTTGTTTTCCCTTTAGCTTAGTAAGATGTTAATCAAGGTTTGTGTTGGGAGGTACTTTGGTATACTGTTTAAGAGTATAGACTGCTTGTGTTAGAATCCTGCCCCTACTACTTAGTAGTTGTGAGACTTCAGGCAAATTCCTTAGCCTCTCTGTGGTTTAGTTGCCCCATTTGTAAAAGGCAATTATAATAGTACCTATATTGTAGGATTGTTGAAAGGAATAAGTGAGTTACTATATAAATCAGCAGTCGCCAATCTTTTGGACCTCATGGACCACCAATGATCCGCGGACCACTGGATGGCGACTGCTGATATAAATCGCTTAAAATAGCTGGTAACACAACAGTGCCTAGCACTTAGAAAAGCTCAGTATATGTTTATTGTTGTTTTTACTGTTATTATGAATGTTCTCTTTGGTGCCCCACATATTTTTTTTCTGATTAGAGAAATGAATTCATATCTGACATTCAGAGATTCTAGGTTTTTCCCTTTGCGGTCCAGTGACAACATTTATGACAGCTTTTTTGGGTGCAAACTAATTTACATCACTAGGGATCAAACACTCTTTCTCTATGTGGTTTTTACTGTTGATTTTCATGTCACCTTTCAGATTTTTCATGTTGTATTTAAAACAAAAATGTTCTGCCCTTTTCTTGTATTTGGAGTTTTTCACTACTTCCATCTTTATTTTAGGAGTCTTCTGAGAAGGAGACAATGTCTGTAAGTCTAAATCAGACTGTAGCACAGTTACAACAGTTGCTTCAGGCAGTAAACCAACAGCTCACAAAGGAGAAAGAACACTACCCAGTAGTAGGTAAGAATAACTGAATTATTAATGTCTGTCTGTGGGTAATTGGCATAGTGTGTGTATGTGAATGTATGTGTACTGTGTGTTTATCATAAACACAGGAGCTGTTATTGCCCTAGCAGAAATATTTCCTCTATCTCTTTCAGAACCTCCAGTGACAGCTTTATCTTTTTTGGAGCTTTATTACCATTTTGTACATATTTTGGTCTTCCAGCTTGGAGGGAGGGAAAAAAACCCTTTATTTTTATCTCCCTTGACCTTTGCATAAAACATACACTCTTGTAACTTGTTTACCTAGGTTTTGTTCATTGCCGTATGTCTGCAACTCCTTTACTTTATCCTGATCTAAGTTCTGGTAAAGTATCTGTGCATTTTTTTTAATGACTTGGTAAAATAAAGTGACTGTGATGTTTTTACTAAGTTAAGATTCTGAGCTGAAAATCAGGTTATCACAATTTCTTTAAATTGGATGCTGGATTTTTTGTTTCTTTGCTTGCTTATAAGGCTAAACAGATCCATTTTTTAACTTCTGAAGTGATGGTCTTAATTGAAGATAAATAAATCCATCACTAACCAAACCATGTTAAGAAATTTTATTGCCTATATTACCTGGGAAAGCTCAGATTTGTTGCCACTTAAAAATGACTTGCAGGGATGTAATGTGCAGCATAGAGAATATGGTCAGTAATATGATAACTATGATTGGTGACAAATGGTTGATTGACTTATTGTGGTGATCACTTTGCAAGGTATTTAAATGTGGAATAACTGTTGTATACCTGAAACTAATATAATATTGTGTATCAGCTATAACTAAAAGTAAGTTTATATATATATATTTAAAAAGTGACTTGTGTTTTAGCTGGTGAATAAGATCAATTGATTGGTTAATTCCTGGGTTTTACCTGTTTTCAGAATGATTTAAGTCATATTAACCTTGGGTAATGAGGATATTACAATATGCATGAATACTTCAGATATTCTTCTTTCTAAGCTGTTTGTTCTAAAATAATCATGGTATCTGGAGATGAGTGGAGTGGCTTATACAACACAAACTGAACTGTCTCTTTCAAAACCCTTACTTAAGACTCTTCAAGTCTGTACGCAGGCCTCAGGGTAAGTTAGGTGTCCCGGAAGAACTGGAATGGACAGCTATTTTTTTATTTTAGACATGGGTTACTTTTATTTTTATTTTATTTATTTTATATCCTATGCTTTAACTTTATTTTTTTAATCTTTATTGTTGAAAGTATTGCATATGCCCCCTTTTTCTCCCCATTGACCCCCTCCAGCTCAACCACACCCTCCATCCCAGGCCTTCACCACCCTGTTGTCTGTGCCCATGGGTTATGCATGTATGCATATAAGGTCTTTGGTTGATTACCTCCCACACACCCACCCTCCCCCACCTTCCCTCCGAGATTCCGCACTCTGTTCCATGCTTCCGTTGGACAGCTATTTTTATTATAGGGGCATTTTGTCTTTTTTTTTTTTAATCCTCACTCAAGGACATGCTTATTGATTTTAAGAGAGGGGAAAGGAGAGAAACAGACAAGAGAGACATTGATGTGAGACAGAAACATCAATTGGTTGCCTTCCCATACTCACCCCAGCCAGGGATCAAACCCACAATCTAGGTAAGTGCCCTGACCAGGAATTGAACCCCAGTCTTTCAGTGTACGGGATGATGCTCCAACCAACTGAGCCACCTAGCCAGGGCCTGTTTCACTTTTATAGAATGATTATCCTCTGGCCTTAGCATATGCTCTCCTTTAAAATGCTATTTCAGGCCAGTTACCTTTAAGACGACTTTCCAAATAAATCCAGCTCATTCTTTTAACCTGTCAGCAAAATAATTATTTCTTAGTCTTTTAGCCTTAGGATGTTGACCTTTCAGTTACCTAGAGTTACACTTCTGTCACATTATCACCTTCCCAAAATAGGAAATGCCCTTGCTTCCTGCTTCTTCCCTCCCATGTCTTAAGCCCTACTCTTTTCTCTCCACGTGCTCCTTCTGTTCAGTCTTGAAAACCTGCTCAGATGTCTTATTTTAACCATGCACTTCCTTTAGATTATACCCTATTTTTTCTTTTACTTCACTGATCAACAAAATTCTTAAAATAAGAAACTATTCTCATAACATCTACTTCTTGATATTAACTTGTTCATCTAGTCTAGAATGGCTTCTCTTCCTGCCTTTCCAATGAAACCTTTTTTTTGCTGAGGTCATTAGGGATTTCCTAATTGCTGCATCTAATACAGGTCCTTTGTTTGCATGGAAGATACTGAAATACGCTAAATAGGCTGAAGTCAGTCCATAGCCCTTTGTGTTATAAGGGAAGGGCTCATTTCCAAGAGCTTAAAAAATTACGAGATCACCGATTACCCTTGTCTTTAGACCTCTTCAGTAGTACCTCTCCAGCATCTCAAAGGTGTTCTTGAAATTTTTCTTTTTCCCCCATGCACATGGGTTGCTCATATTAAGTCTTGTGAACCATCTTTGACTTGGCCTTTTTCCACATTTGCCTTAATCATATTAAATTTGACATTTATACTGATCATTGGTAATAGCACTTTTATTTTTAAAAAAATTTTGGTCTTGATTTATAAAATTGTAGTAACTTGTTTAAATAAATATCTATGCTCTGGAACACAGCTAAAACTGAACTGTTTGGCAGGCAGCTCCCATAAGTGATAGCTCAGCAGTCTTTTGCCAGCTGATGAGCTAAGTCCCTATTTGGCAAGTGGAAGGGAGGAGTGGAGCATGAACAGTAGTACAGCAGGAGGGACAGGATGGGGTGTGTGAAGGTGGAGGTCCACCAGGCACTGAGGACCTCCTTCCTTCTGTGTGTTCTACCCAGCACTGACAGCACTGACAATGCTAGCTCCTCCCACAGACCCCTTGGTTCCCACAGCTCTTCCTTAACTGTTGGTGTCCTCTCAGGTTTTTAACTTCAGCCGTCATTTTTGCACAAAGTATTCTCCCTCTTGTGAACTATTTTAAAACTACTAGATGATTAAATTTTAACTATAAATTTTTAAATCATCAGAATGTAGGGAATAGGTTAAAGCTGATATCAGGAGACTTGTTTTTAGTATATATGAATTGTTTAAGATAATGCTGTACATTATCAGTAAGGGAGAAGCTATTTTTAAAAGACAAATGAGGTGATAGACAGTAATTTAGTTTTCTAAATCTTAATACACAGTACTTAGCATTTTTGTAGGAATAGGAGTATTTATCTTAGAACCTTAATTGGTAAGACCTTAACCTTTCTTTTCTTCTGGATGTCTTCCTGCCCATCTGCTATTCCTCTCTCCCTGCAAGCCCCCAAAAGAAGGCTATCAGACCCCTGCTTTTTTAAAAAAAAATAAGATAATTGCTTAATTATCTTAATGACTAGTATTTTATAATATACTTTTTTGTTCCCAGATAATCTACTCTTCTTTATGTTTCGTATTTGCCTGCCTTTGTGTTCTAAGTGTGTACCTGTCTGTATCAGAAAACTTCATCACCCCAGTGTTTTGATCTGTTTGGACCACTGTAACAAAAACCCCACAGACTGAATGGCTTAAACAACAATTTACTTCTCACAGTTCTGGAGGCTGGGAGTACAAGATTAAGGTGCCAGCTGATTCTGTTTCTAGTGAAACCTTTCTAGTTTAAAGATGGCCATCTTCCCTTTGTGTCCTCACATGGCAGAGGGGTGAGGGAGGTCTCTGGGTCCTGTTTATAAGGGCACTGATCCCATTCATGACAGTGGGGTCTTCCAAAGACCCCACTTCCAAATACCATTTACATTGGGGGTTAGAATCTCAACATAGAGCTTTTAGATGGACACAAAAGATTCAGCTTCCCTGACCTTGGAACCAATTTGTGGAGTCCCGTGGAGGGAGGATGATAACTTTAATAGCTGACACTTCATGAGTGTTTCTCCAAGAATGAGCATGCTTCTAGCACATAGGCATTGTCATTCATGTAATCCTCACAACACACCAGCATGATAGGTAGGTATTGTTAGTTTTTAATTCCCATTATACAATAGACCCCGAATTGGTTCTGTAACTTGGTGACGGTCACACAGCTAGTAACTGGTGAGCTGGGGTTTAAATCAAAGTGGTCTGGGCACAGGGCCTGTACTCTGAATCAGTACTTTTGTTCTCCCTGATTCAGGCACTGTGTGCTTCCATCCCTTCTGTCACTTCTTCCTTTTCTCCTCATTTTGTCTCATCCTTTGTTGCCAGCTTCTTAGAGTTTCTTCTGTTAATTCTGACTTTTTCCTAAAGTTGGTATGTATTTGGTTTATTAATAATGAATGGGAGAGGCTCTCAGTGTTATCCAGAAAAACTGGGTGAAGTATATGTGCTTTCCCTACTCCCATTGACAAATGGATTATTTTATGATGCTATTGTCTCTTGTTTCTGAAAGAAAGAATTCTTTTGTAGTACTATTGAAGTATAATGTTGACATTCCAGATAAAAACTGCTTTTATTTCTACACTTTACACTTGATCAGGTTTTCATTTTCTGTAATGTGTTTACATAGAACTTTATAGTTTAATATATGTACTTTCTGATCAGCTGTTAATCTTGTTTAGATAACATGATAGCCAGTGATAACTTTTGCTTTCTGATTGCTTCTTTTCCCCCCTCAACTTTTTATTTTGAAAAATTTCACACAAAGAAGTGTTGAATGAATAGTACATTCACATAGCTTACCTGCTTCTTCTCTCTCTCTCTGGGTATGTTTTGCTGATTTCAAACCATTTGAAAGTAATGATGACATTTTATCCCTGAGCACTCCAGTGTGCATATCCTAAGAACAAACGCATTCCTTTACAAGTCCACAGTATCAGTATCACATCCCCAAAAATAAAACAGTAGTTCTATATCATCATCTAGTATTAAACCCATATTTAAGTTCCCTCAATTATATCCCAGATAGCTTTTATTTTTCCCAAACCATCATCCTATCAAAATTCATATGCTGCACTTGGTTATGAACTTTGAAGGTAATTTCTTTAGTCAGACTTGGAAAGCTTCATATGACCTCAGAAATTCTCTGAACCTATTTATGCATGAGTGGAAAGTTGTAAAGTTCAGTCCCTCTTTTCAGGACTACTCACTCACCTGAATAGCTCTAGAGTGCTCTTGAGTAGAACTAACAAAAATGGATTCTCAGTGTTGTTCTCTTAAATGTTTTTAATAGGATTTTAACACCCTTACATTATTCTAAGTTTGGTATGAGGTTTTGACTCACATATTTTAAAATCCATGTAAAAGTTTCAGAATTTTCCCCCTTGGATTACCATTAATATTAATTGCTTTGATCCTAGTCGAAAGGACCATGCTACTTCAGATGGAATATGTACTTCTGGTGCTTGTCAGAAGTTTTGATTGCCTTTTGTTTCTTTGTTTTAAAATGAATTTATTTCTGATCTTTTACAGAGTGAAGTAATTGAGAAACTGTTCATTCAAGAATAACAGGAGGCATTGTATTATATTTTGCCAAATTAAAGCCTTATTTATGTTTTCACCCTTTCTACTTCGTCAGAAACACTGAACAGAGTTTTGTCTTTTCTAATCCTTGTTAGACTACTGATTTAAAGAGAGAAAAAAAGCCAACTCTGTAGACACCTTCAGAGTTTAGTTTTATAATAAAAACTGTTTGAATAATTAGACCTTTACATTCCTGAAGATAAAATAAACATGTAATCTTTTATCTTATTTTGCTCAATAAAATTGTTCAGAAGATCAAAAGTAAAGACAATGTAAAATTTAACATTTTAATACTGATGTTGTGCACTGTTTTACTTAACATTTTGGGGAGTAACTGCCTCTGACTTCCACTCAAGAAAACACTTTTTGTTGCTAATGTAATCGGTTTTTGTAATGGCATCAGCAAATAAAGGGATGCTTATTATCAGACTTGTTCTAATTTCATTGAGCTTTAATAGATTTTATTAGCATTACAGGCCAGCACACTTAGTAATTTCAACCTTCAGAGAAGATGAGATAGGCATTGTTGATCATACAACCTCTCTGCTGGAGCCCTGGGTCTTCTCTAGGATTCTGTGCAACGTAAGTCTTATCCAGAAAAGCTGCCAGTTACGGAAAGCACAAGCAAATATTTAGGGTTTCATGCTTACCACCCCCACTTCAGGTTGAGGAGCTCTACTTTATTTTTACTATTACTGTTTTATTAAGTAATAATAATTAACTTTTTTAGTTTCCTTCTTGCCAGGCACTATGTTATAGTTCACATGTTTATCTTTTTTTTTTTTTTTAATCCTCACCCAAAGATATGGTTTTATTGATTTTTTTTTAGAGAGAGAGGAGGGGAGGGAGAGAAACATCGATAGGTTGCCTCCCAAACACACCCTGACTGGGGATTGAACCCACAGCCCTAGTAGGTATGTGTCCCAACCAGGAATCGAACCCCACAACCCTTTGGTATCTGGGATGACACTCCAAGTAACTGAGCCACCTGGCCAAGGCTATGTGTTATCTTTTTTGTTGTTGAAGAAGCTTTAAAAAAAAAAAAAAATCGGTTGGCCTGGCTGGCATGGCTCTGGTTGAGCTTCCACCTATGAATCAGGAGGTCATGGTTTGATTCCCAGTCAGAGTACATGCCTAGGTTGCAGGCTTGATCCCCAGTGGGGGTATGTGCAGGAGGCAGTCTATTCATCATTCTCTCTCATCATTGATGTTTCTATCTCTCCCTCTCTCTGAAATCAATAGAAATATATTAAAAAATGATAATTGGATGAAAAACTGAGCCCTTCAGATGCTGACAAATGTCTGTGCCACTGAGTATTGAAGCATTAAAGTGCCTGGCCTCCCTGCAGTTTGTCATGCTTCTTCCATGGGGCCTCTCCACTTTGTTCTCCTGCGTAAAACTTTCTTTTCTTGACTTGATCCCTCACCATCTTGAGATCTGTTTAAATGTCACCTTTCTCATCAGATCTTTCTCGATCATCCAGTATCCCCCTGCCTTCCTGTCCCCCTACCTGTTTTTGTCTATAACATTTATAATTTTCAAATATATACTTGGTCAGTCTCCAGACCCCACCATGGAGAGTAAGCTCCATGAGGGCAGGAATCACCTCTTTTGTTCATTGCTTTATCCCCAGCCCTGAGAAAGTGCCTGACATCTAATTGTGCTCAAATATTTAAATGAATGAATGGATGAAATTTATTTTTATAGCTTGAGGATTGTTGCTTCCCAACCTTTTCACTTTATAGCACACCTATCAAATAATATTTCTAAGGTATATGACCAGGGATGCCTGCCTAGGGATTTGGGATTCCCCAGGGCCCAGGCTTTACCTGGCTGCTTTCAGCAAACCATTGGGAAATTGATCTGAAGGCTAGATACAGTGTCATCATCATCTTTCTCCTTTTTCCTTTGCTTTGCTGTAAAGCTACTTATGTCTTTGCCACCTGAAAACAAACAAACAGAAATCCTGTCTTCTATTTTACAACCTTTCCTTGCTATTCTTCTCTCCAGAGTTTGGTTTCTAAGAATTGTATAATTGTATTATTTTTTTAATCTTCCTCTATGTTGGAATTTTTAAAAAATAAAATAATTGCAAGAGACTCAGAGGACTCCGTCTGGTGTCTTATTTGTGTCCTCTTACTCAACATTCCAACTCAAATATTCATCGTTTTTGCCTCTGAAATGGCAGGAAGTTATTAATATTGCCTGTTCCAGTTAGGGGCAGTTGAAATAGTTAACAGTTACTTAATTTTATTAAAGGCCTATTCCTGTTACTTGCATCAATTTGTGTTACTTCCTTACTCCAGAATCAAATAGGAAAAGCTTATCACACTCCCATTTGGTTATTTTTCAGATATGCCGAGATAGCTCTATGCTCTCCAAGTCATTCCCTCTAGGTTAAGTATTCCCAGTTCTTAGTTGCCCTGAATATGAATGGCCACACTAGCCTGCTTGCCTCATCCATCTCCAACTGCCCACTGTAAGCAGTTCACTCACTGGGGGAGAAAGGGAGCATCAAAACTAGGAGCTATATGTCCTAGGTCCGTGGTTGGCAAACGGCGGCTCGTGAGCCACATGCGGCTCTTTGGCCCCTTGAATGTGGCTCTTCCACAAAATACCACGGCCTGGGCGAGTCTATTTTGAAGAAGTGGCATTAGAAGAAGTTTAACTTTAAAAAATTTGGCTCTCAAAAGAAATTTCAATCATTGTACTGTTGATATTTGGCTCTGTTGACTAATGAGTTTGCCGACCACTGTCCTAGGTCTCTAGTGGCTCTCCTTGCCACTATTGGAGCCAGTTGAGGCAGGAAACCCTGATTACTCAGATTGGGGAGAGCCACAGGGAGGAGAGAATGACCATGTATTTGGGAGCTGACTTGTTGCTCCCCCGAAACAGAATGGAGAGAGCTGAAAGGGAGGAGTGAGGGGATGCCTATGAAACAGGCTATGACCTTGTTTGGCGTGGCAGAACTAGTAAGTTTCCTGGAGGTCAGTCACCAGTGTAAAGCAACCAGGCTGGAGCGGCTTGCAGGTGGTCCCCCAGCAGCACGAGGTTGTAGGTGTGCACCAGTTGGCAGAAGCTGTATTGCCCACATTTTGAGCCAGGGACAGATTTTCCACGTGTCTTGCATCCCAGGGCAGACTGCATATGGGCACCTGCCATTTATGGGCTCTTCCCTAGATGGTGTGTATAGGAAAAGATGTGACCATCAGCAAAGGGCTGGTCTTGTAAGACCCAAAGGCTGGTGGAGCTGTTGATTCTTGACTTCTTCATGAAGTGGAGACAGAGGCCCGTGCTAGTTATGAGGGCAGCCCAGGTGACTCTTGTGTCAAAGGTGTTTGCTCAGGAACAAGCTGCTTGCTCTTCATCCTGACATCTGCTGGGTCCAGGTGCTGGAGCTATTTTAGGTGGCTGACTACAGGAGTTCCCACCTCCCCCGAGCAGATTCCATGAGCCTGTAATTGCTCTGAACCTGTGTGTGTTTGTGTACGTGCATGCTTTATAAGCTTGCTCAGTGATAAGTTTGATTTAGAGTTCTAAAGAGCTCCTTATGGATTTTTTCTGTCCTTTCTCAAAGCAACTGGGTCCTCTGTCCACCAGGGGATAAAGTCTCTGAGGAAGAGAAGTTCTGAATGAGCCTGGGGTGCATGTGCTCTTCTTGTCAAGCTCAGCTCCCTGGGTTTTGGGGGTGGAGAGAGCTGAAAGGGAGGAACTGAGGGAGCCCAGGGAAGGGCGTCCTGTAGATTTGCACACGGCTCTGGGCTTGAGACCAAAGCTGAGGGGTGGCAGGATGGGACTCCGGTAACACCAGCGTTCTCCGTTAGAAGCGATTGGACAACAGGTCATAAGCCAGGCCACCTGGGAGCACTAACCAGAAGATAGGAAAACTGAACAAAAGAAAGTAGAGTTTAAGTTATAGAGACATGTATTTCAGTTAGATACAGGGAAGAAATGCCTCCCAGCAGGTCCAGAAATCTTAAACGTGTTTCTAAGGAAGTGGACAGCACTCTTCAAAGATGCTGTGAACAACAGTAGAAGTAGTAGCAATCCCTCACATTTCTACAGAACTCGGGCTCCTATTCATTGAGTTCTTGCAGCCTCAACCATGTATCACACTCATGGAAGAGGAGGTTCACATTTTAAGCCACTGGCTGGAAATCACAAAGGGATGCTTGAAGGCACCAGGCTGCAAATGCAGATCTGACTCCAAACCTCTGGGTTGTTCTCTTTTCTCCAGTTTTTTTGTTTTATATTTTTTATTGATTTCAGAGAGGAAGGGAGTGGGAGAGAGATTGAAACATGTTTCAGAGAATCAACAATTGGTTGCCTCCTGCATGCCCCCCACTGCAGAGCGAGCCCGCAACCCAGGCATGTGCCCCTGACCATAATTGAACCTGGGACCCTTCAGTCTGCAGGTCAACACTCTATCCACTGAGCCAAACCAGTCAGGGCCTCTTTCTCCAGTTTTAATAATAGACTCCAAAGCAAGGTTGGAAGTTTCACAGGGCTGTTGTCAGGACACTTGTGCTCCCCCGAAACAGAATGGAGAGAGCTGAAAGGGAGGAGTGAGGGGATGCCTATGGTTGTAGGAGGAGGTTCTCAGGATGAAAGCGTGGGGGCGACGATATGACCCACTTCCAAGCAGTGGAAAAGCACTCTGAGGAATGGGCAATACTCTGCAAATATAAAAGACATTAACCGTATCCGTTGATTCTTAGCGTATATCATATATGCAATCACTAGGGGGAGGCATTAGACAAGGCATATAGGCAAACTTGGTTTTGGAAGGAAAGTGTTTTTCCTAAATGATGCTCAGGGATTTAAAACAGAAAAGCAAAGGTTTGTGTGAGGGACTGGCTGCCATTCTCATCAAGGTTTGATGTGCTTTTGATGAGGTGTTTCCATGGAGGCATCTTAGTCTATCATGAACAGTTTGAATAGTGGGTGATGCCCAACAAATGAATGGAAGATACTCACGGCTAAGCACAGACTCTCTCATGGTTCTTTTTGCCTTGTTTGCTCTGTGATCATTTCTGTGTTTGTTGAGGTTCTGTTTCTCCTTTATTGTTTCTCCTTCATTTCTTTTTAGACCGTGTTTGTTGTTCATGTTAGGCAGAGCTAGTAAGGCATGTTCCTGATCCTTCACGCCCCGTTCATGGTTTTATGAGCTGGCCTACTTGAGTATTTTATCCAGATCATTCTAGGGCTATTTCTACGTCATTTTCTTCCTCATTTTTTCCTATGGTGATTTGTTTTCTTCTCTTTCCATTCTTCTAGAATTCGTCATGATCCTTCTGCTAGCTGCAAAGAATGTTGGATTAGGAAGCCAAGTCTCATGAATACCACTAACTAGCTGGTTGACTAGAGACATTGCAGAATCCCAGTGAACCTTTGTTTTCAGGGATAATTATAATTTCCATGTTTACCATCCAGGTATATTTATTTTGTATAGTAATCTGGCTTTTGCCTCTTCTGTGCATTCAACATTATCCAAATAGTCCATCTTCTCTACCACTTAAAGTATTTCTGGGGTCAGTTTCCAGGTCCTTATGAAGAAGCCGCCCCCCCCGCCCCCCCCCCGTCCCCCGCAGTGTCTGCTCTGTTACGTCTGATGACCCTCTTGGCCAGAATAGACCAATGCTGTGTGTGGCTCTGTTGCCAAAGGGAGAGTGGCTCCCTTGCCTTTGTGTTACCACCTGCTAGAAGGCTCCCAACGCAGTGTTGTTTGAGCTTCCATGTGTGATGGAGTTCCACAGTCATCTCGGTTGCCTTTCTCACATTCAGGACTGCCTGGTAGTGGGTCATATCGTAGCCCTCACGCTTTCATCCTGAGAACCTCCTCCTACAACCAAGGACCAGTGAGATGTGCTGGCCTCCCTCTCCTTTAGGACAAGGCCTACCTTTCCACACTCTTCTGAAAATAGGTTATGCGCCAGGCGTAATAAAAGTTACAAATCTATCAAGGGACAAATCTTGAGTTCTTCGCCAAGGATTTTCCTTGTGCATAGGCTGTTGTCAGGCCTGTTTCTATGGCTTCTGAACACATCGGAGCCTCAGCAGTGCACACAGGAAGCTCTGGCTGAAAATGATATCTCTGTTTTAGTTTAAGAAAAGTTGCCATAGTCACCATGACTACCTTCTTGTTCGGTCCTTCATGGTTCTTCCTTCTACATTTCTCTTAATCTCCTTTCATTTTAAATGCCATCATAATGTGTTCCAAACTGAAGAGAGCATGTCAAAAGGACCAGGAGCCCTAGCCAGTTTGGCTTGGTGGATAGAGTGTCCCAGGTTCTATTCTGGTCAAGGGCACATGCCCTGGTTGCGGGTTCGATCCCCAGTTGGGGGCATGCAGGAGGCAGCCAATCAATGATTCTCTCTCATCATTGATGTCCTATCTCTCCCTCTTCCTTTCTCTCTGAGATCCATAAAAATATATTTAGAAAAGAAAAGGACACAGACTGCTTAAAGGGACTCCCTTAATCACATTTGGGGCAACTTGAGCATAAAAGTTATTAACAGCAATGGATAATAGCACATTGCATTAAAAAAGAATCGTTTTTTTTTTTTTTTTAGAAGAATGCCAATTAATAAACAGAGAAGAATGATTAAAAAAAAAACGTTTTTAGCCACTATAGTAATAGTTAATTCAGGTAAGAATTATTAATGGTTGCTAAAACCACTGGGTAAAGGGTTTTGGGGGAAGAGAATAGTCGTACAGTCCCAAAGTATCACCCTCTAGATTACTTGTTAATGAAAAAGGGAAAAGGGTACTTTTACGATGGAGAACTCCGGCAGACACTACCTTAAGTGATCAGACAACACCAAGAATGGACAAATTGACACAGTGGCCTCAGTGAGACATATGAGGACACCTGTGTGGGATTCTTGTCAGAAATGTTGAGCCTGCATGGAATCAAGAAGAGACAATCAAACATCCAAATCTGGGAACATTCTGCAAAACAACTGGCCTGGATTCTTAAAAGAAATTCAATGTCATAGAAGACAATATGACTGGGAGCTATCCCAGATTAAAGGAAATTAATGAGACATTTTAGTTATGTGCAATGTGTGGTCCCTGGATCCTGGATATGGGGGAAATCAGACCCTAAAGGACAGCATGAAGACATTTTAATATTGATGGTAATAGTATTACATCAATGTTAGAAATCATGGTTTGTGTAATAAAGGAAAAGTAAATAAAATATAATTTATTTTGTATGCATGAGTGTCTCAGAAAAAGAATCTTTATGTTTTTCTAAAAGTTTCCCAATATTATGGACTAGTAAATAGTGACCCTGTGACCCTGACTTACTTCTTTTCTGATTTCCTCTCCCAATTTTCTTTTCTGTGTTTTTCAGTTAGAGGGATCTCACAAAGAAGAGGGAAAATCAAGAGATGGCAGTTGAAGGGCACCATGACTAGCTGGTGTTTCCCTTCAGAACAATGGTGGGGCAGCCTCAGACCTGGATAGTAGGGGCCACTTGTTTTTGTTGGACCAGTGCTTGTATAGCACTGGTTTGGGGGCAAAGGGGTGAGACATTTTACTTCCTCTGGGTCCTGAAAGGTTGCTTGTTTTCTTTGCTTTTTCTAGCTCAGCGCCCAGGGCAGGCATCTGGAACAAGGGAGGCTCCATCAGAGAGCCTGTGGGTCTTGTAGCTCCTCCTTGGGCTACACCAAGGGCCGGAAGCCCACAGTTATTTGCCGAGAGGAGAAAAGTTGTTGCTATTTAAAAATTATCATCATCATTATTATTGTTATTGTCATGTCACTGTTATTGTTACGTAAGTTCCCAAAGTGGAAAAAACCTGAAGGAACATAGGTGGACTTCATGAATAATAGAATTTGGAAAGAATGAATATTTAAATAAGAACAGTCTTTCCTGCCAAACACAAACTTTTTCTTGGCTTTGGAGAATGTCTTTGGTTTTGTGTTTTTGCGTTAGAGAAGGAGATAAATTGAATTTGACATCAGGAGTATTTCAGAGAAAGGATCAAACCATCAGAGCCAAGCACCGGGATGGGGAGATGTTGATAGAAACCTCAGACATGTGTGGGTGATCCCAGAGCACGGATGACTCTTGCTCTACGTGGTGTCCACAGAGGTTACTGGGGGTCTGCCAGGGGCCTCTGAGGTAGCCTACTGGAGTCCTCGCACCCATCTTGGTGCAAAAAGAACATCCAAGGTCCTGTGCGCCCTGCAAGGGCATGCAGGGAGGGGCTGAGAGAGGCCCAGAGTGGGGCTGGGGAAGATCTGGCGCATGGACATGTATTTAAATTTGACAGTTAAGTTCGCTGCCATCAGCACAATGGGGGCTCAGATACAGAAATTAAACTGATTTATGTAAAATTAACATTATATCTTGACAGTCTGAATCAGAGGTTGTAAGATTCAAATGGCTGTACCTATTTTGTTGGGCTTAGCTGGGGCCTGAACAAATGAGCAGGCCTTGTTCTGGTGTTACTGAGTGGGCGGTATTGGAATTTGTTTTGCTTATTTTGTTTTTGGATTAAATGGTTTCCCAGGACTGCGAGGCCAGGCCCTTTATTTTAGCCCAGTCTCCTGGTCCCCTCTGGGATTCCTGACACACAGGGCCTGGGTGGTCTGCAGTGAATCTTCCTCCCCGTGCCTCCCCACCTCCTACCTTCCAGCCTCAGTCTGCACCTGGTGGCCTGAGATGATGGGGATGACTGTAAAGGCTGGGGACGTGAGGCCCACCGGAGAAGCCACCAGCAGTTTCTAAAAGGCAGGAGGTTTCTCCCACTCCACAGGGCAGGAGCACTTATACTGTTCTTCTTCCAACGCCCACATAACTTCCCCAGGATGCGGTGGTCAGACTGAAGGCAGCTGGGACGAGTTTCAGGGAGCACGGAGCAGGGGTAGGAGGCATCCCCTGCAGCTTTGACTCCCTACTCCCCTTCCAGCACTTTGTACAATCCCTTACCACAGCAGGAAGGGCCTTGCTGGGCAGCTGCCAGCTCAGGGGAACCACCACCGCAGATGTGGGGGCCTTCTGATGGTGGTGACCTTTGGGGACCCAAGGAAGTTACACAGAATCTGTAGCATTAGGAGCCTCAAGAAACTGCAGTTGTTTGACTTTGAGTTTTAAACCTTGAGTCATAAACTGTCCATTACCCAAGAGACTCACGGTTCTAGGAAACAGCATGCACCATTTGAAGAGGCTAAGGTGGGGTGGGTGCCTCCTCCACACCCAGAGAGCGTTGGCTGGTACTGGCTAGCTCAGGGGTGGTCGTGGGCTTTGGAGGTTGCAGCAAGCCATCTGAGAGCGATTTGTGTATTTTTAAGGACTTTTATTCCAGCTCCTCCTCCTCAGCACTCTGCTGTCCCTGACTCTTCAGGTGGTGACAGCTGGATGCTACCTGGCTGCACTCACCTTTTAAAGGAGGGAGAAGCCCTTTCCAGACACAAAACATTGAAGGGTCAGCAGGCAGCCAGGCACCTACCCTGGAAAGGGTGGTAGGTGTAGGACACAAGCCAGCTGACAGTTTCTCTACCTGGAGAACTAGGAGTGGGATGGGTCTGGTTAAAGGAGGAAAGCATAAAGGAAAAGGAGGTAAAAGATGCAGCTTATTACAAAGCACATTTGCATGACAATGCAAACACAATAGAGCAGAAAACCAGGGGAAGTAAACACGCTTATGAACAATGCCATCAAAATTTACCTCCCAACTTTTTGGTAGCAGAGACAAAAAACTGAGTCTAATAATAAGCAAGAGACTTTCTATCTACTACTACTAATAGCTAATAGTTCATGACTTCTAGGTAGCAGGCACTGTTTAGGCACTTGCCAGAGAATGCCTTCAATCCTCACGACAGCTCTACAAGGAGGTTCTAACTTTATGCCCTTTTTTACTTATGAGAGAACACACACAGAGAGAGGCGGGGGTTACATAACTGGGAAGTGGTGGCCCAGGGACAATATGCAGTAAGACTCCACAGCCCCACCCAGATCCCTCAGCCTAATGCAATGCTGTTTCAGTATATGGAAAAGGGAATGCATACTTCTTTTTGTCTTCTTGAGATGCATCACCTAATCAAGAACCAGCAAAGTGTCCCACAATTGCCCGATGGGCCAAACCTGCTTCCACCTGGTCAGTAATATGTTTGTGGATGGAGAGTGGAAAGCCTGTCTCAAAGCAGGTGCAATGAGACATTAGGCGTCTTCCATTCCTGAAGGTCACTTAGAGAGGCAGAGGGGCTGAGAGCCCTTGCTTCACATTAGGCTTCCTAACCCCAGCTTCTGCCAATTCCAGTGCCATCACGATGGTTATGTTGAAAGTTAGGAGTAAGGGGTAAGGCTTTCTTTTAACCAAGTAGCATGTCTTTGTATGTGACACATCTCAGATGTCCCTTATTCTCTTGGCCTCACCTGCCTCCTAGATACAGCTGCTTACTCCTCTCAGCTGCTGAGGTGGGGGACTGGCAAGGCTCTGGATTCTGATGCCCAGCGTCTCAGGCCCTCCCAGCATTTCTGGACGTGCATGAGCTTCATACCTCAGGTGGGGGCTCTGGCTTCCTTGGGGGCAGGGCCATTTGATGCAACTCAGTGCAGGGAAGAGAAGCCCATGGGCCACTTTGGCCGGGGAGACGAGAGATGGGTAAATTCTGTCTCTATTTTTCCTTTTGATGAACTTTCCCCCCCTTCTTTATAGCCTGACCAGGGATGTACTATGTGGCAAGAAGGAATACCTATTGGGCAATGGCTGAATCTCATTAAGACTTGTTGGGAAGTAGTGGACAGCACAGTAAGACAACCCGAGTTTACTGCCCATCCTTCCCTGACCCACCCTCCTTTCCCTTAACTTTGCATTTTCAAACTAAAGCATCAGCCTTTAGCCCTGGCCTAAGGAATGTAGGCTAGGAGAAATCTAACATGAGTTTTGGAGTCAAAGTGAAGTTCCTTCTGAGCTTGCCCTCTAGGTCCCTGTCCTGGACCATTCAGTTTTAAGGGAAGGCGACTTTGTCCATGGACCAGACTGTCCAGGAAGCAGTGGCTATGTGGGGGCTGTGGGCTCTGCAGAGGGAGTCTACTCCCCATATCCCCATGCAAGTGTGACTGGGGTGGGGACTTCAGAACCAGAGAATGAGGACAGCTACCACCATCTTTCATTGCCTTGCTGTTTACCTGGTCCTGCCTTGATGGTCCCACCTTCTCTCTCTCTTTTTTAAAAAAATTTATTTTTATTGATTTCAGAGAGGAAGGGAAAGAGAGATAGAAACATCAATGATGAGAGAGAATCATTGATTGGCCACCTCCTGCATGGTGCTCCCCACTGGGGACTGAGCCCGCAACCCAGGCTGTGCCCTGACCGGGAATTGAACCTTGACTTCCTTGTTCATAGGTCCATGCTCAACCACGCCAGCAGGGCCTGTCTTCTCTCTTTTGTCTGCACTGGTAGGCATGCCTCCAGCCTTCAAATCCTATTGTACTGAAATGATCCAAATTCCTCTGACTGAGCCTATGTCTTTCCTTCCTAGCAAGCCCTCCAGGAGTGCGAATCTCTGTTGTGAATTAGTGATATGAGAAAGTTGCTGCTCTAACTTTCCGTTCTAATCACTCTGAACAAATTCCCTTGCTCTGATGTGACGGCCAGATTCCTCTGGGACTCCTCCCAGATGAATTGTGGACAGTTGAGCATCTCGTTGGCAAAAGAGAAATAAGAACTGGAACTTCCCTGTTGGCCCCTGGCTGTAGAGAAGTCTCACTATGAAACACCATGTGGTCACCAGAGACACATATTTCCCATCCGTTTCTATTGGTTCTCATTCAACAATGACATAACCCAAGATTTCACGAGCTAATGAATCTCTAAAAATCCAATTTAAGTCTTTAGGGCTTATAAAATGTCCCCCAGTTTTCCTGTAGATGCAATAAAATGACCAGAGCACAGCTACCCCACAGCAAAGCTGCTCAGGCCAGTGATGAGGGGCTGCCTTGGTGAGAGGGGTGAAAGGAGCTGCCTTATCTGAGGACAGAAAGGATGTGTTTGTGCCTTCAGAGTCCTGGAGGCTGGCTTAGGTGGGAGATGAGATGGAGGAAGCTCTTTCAGTGTCAGAGAAGCAAAGCCACGTAGCTCCTGGTGTGGTTCTGTCCGTTTCTACCTCAGGCCCTCAGGTCGACAGCTCTGAGGCAGGGGTGCATTGTGGGAACCATGGCCCTCAGACTGAGACTGAAACTCTCTTGGGGTTACTGCTTGAGGAAAAGTCATTTCAACGATCTTCCCTGAGCTCTTCAGAGAAGCTCCATTTGGGCAATTGGTGTCTTGGAGCCACGGCCTCAGGGCAGCAGGCACCTGGCTGCTCTGAAAGTAGCTCATCAGTGGGAGGATGTTGGGGGTGATGAAAGGCAGGGACTGCAGTAAAGGTAAGGCAGGGAGATGTTTGAAGAGAAAGGAAGCATCAGTGTTTGTGCCTGGAAAAGCCGCCCTGGTCCAGGAGCCAGACTCAGGCTGAGTTCTGAGGCCCCATTGCCCAAGTCTCAGCCTCTTTCTCCATCCACCACCACCTTTGTCTCCCATTCTCCTCCCCTTGTCTGGTCCCCAGGAGACTGAGGAGGTTAGGGGGGCTTCATGAATAGAAGGGTCACCACAAACGTGCTTCTAGGATTAACTTGAACCCTTTAGACCTTGGAATCTGGGTTTTTTTCTCAGAAAATGTTCCTGCTCTCCCACCTTGGATACCCTTTGTTGCCTGATGGGTGAACATTAAGGCAGCACAGGGCCATTGCACCTCAGGCTGTGTACGCTGCAGGGACAGCCAGGATGGAAACAGTCTGTGCATTTGCAGTCGAAGACTTTTTCTACGGGTTCTTTTGGGGGCCTGTAAACATATCTCTTGCCAGTGTTTTCTTGGTCGTATCTTTGGTGCCAGGGTGTCTGACTGCTGTTTTGTCTGGAGGTGCATCCAGAATTGACTGCAGATGATTCAGCCTGGGGTCTAGTTTCTCTCTGTCCGGAGACTCAGCAAGACTGTCAGTGGATAGTCCTCCGCGGGCCTCTGACTGCAAATCCACTCGGCTCCTTTGCCTCTGTGTCCTCCCGTCCGTGTGACACTTTTAATAGCTGGGCCTGATGTTCCTATGAAGACGATGGGGTAAATTCCCGAAGAAGGAGCAGGATAGCGTTTCCACGGTGGCATAGTGCTGCCGTTTTTCTCCTTGTTTTGTTCATATCTCTTCTCCTTCCTTACACAACTTTCCTTTTACGGTTCATTGAGGAGGGGGCCCCATTAGGCTGTAGACATACTCAGGGCTGCTGGTTTTTCTTGGAGTGCTAAGAGATAACGAATGTTCCCTGTCAAGAAAGAGAAGTACCTTATGCTGGAAACCTGGGACACTGCTGTCCACACAGCTGCTTCTCTGTGTGAGGCACACTACCTACTGACTTTATGTTTCTGATCATCTCCTGGGTTTTCAAACTTTTAAAAGAAGCAGACCCCTCTTCAAGTGGAAAACCGTAGCCCTGACGTATTAAACAGAGAAAGCAGACGCCTTGGTTGTGGAGGTGGGACCAATGCTCTACCCTCTTGATCTTATCTTTCCCCCTTCATCCCTCGCAGCAGCCCACAAGCCCTGGCACTCCGTGGAACAGTGAAAATCCACTGTGCTCGCAGGAAGTGTGAGCTGGTATATCTTGGTATTTACTGGCAAGGCCATGACACCGGCAAAGACTATACAAATCATCAGTTTGACAAAAGCATTTTAGGGATTCATGGTACAGGTGCTATGGCTGCTATACAAGGCCATTTGATGCGTAGTTCCTGCCTTGAGGGAAGTAACCACTTAATTCCTATAACAGGTACATGGATATGAGGATGGTGGTGGTGCTGAGTGCCCATTTCTGAAGTGGCCACTGCGACCCAGCCCAGAAAAATGTAAGGATGGGAGGGAGGCACGTGTAGTCTTGAGAGCTACAAGTCTGCTCAGGACTCCAGCAGAAGAGGTTCTTCTATAATTTCTGAATCAAGGCTCATTGACTGTCAAAAAGCCAAAGAGTTGCCTTCATCCATGTTGGTGCAGTGAAGCTGCTTTCTTCCATTTGACTTGAGGGCCACTGATAACAAGTTAATGACATAATTGTTTCAGGGCTTATGTGTTAGGACTGGCCTCTATCTCCCCTACAAGTTTTCTATGCCCATATGTGTCTTATCCTCATTGCTGGAGCCTACCGTGGACCGTTCACCAACTTACTGGGCTGCATCTTTCTCAACAAGCACAGCTAAGGAGATGTGGACAGAATGTGGAAATGTGTGATCTGAGGGTTGCTGGCTGGCAAGGCCTTCCTTGAATGTGATACTAGCCTACCCAGCCAACTGCTGTTACCCCTCTGGCTTCCACTTAACCATAGTGGTCATCTACTGTGATCACAGACATTGTTAGTTGCAGCCCACTTTGTCACGTGAAAGAAAAAAGGAACAAGTACTTGGAAAGAGCTTATAGGCTTAGTCTGATTAATCACATCCTGTTAATCTCCCAATATTTCTGAGAAATCACTAAGGGCAGCCTAGTAAGTGCTATTAGTTCATGACTGAGTGATTGCTAATTGGTTATTCATTTAAAAACATGAAGAACTTATGTTTAATGTTGTCTTTATCTGGAAAGTGGGTTTTTTTTGTTTGACAGAGTATTAGCTGTGACATCTTCGGGTTAGCACAAACCACTTGGTCCCCCTTGAAAATTCATAGATACAGAATTTTAAAAAATTCTTAAGGTAAGTATTAAAATAATAGGTATTAAACTCTCTCTCTAATTTATTGGTCCCATAACACTGAAATGGTACCTGCCCGGCCTGATGCAGCTTGCCTGCTCCATCCATGGGGGTCTTCCCTCTCTCCTTGGAGATAAGCATGGGTTCCCTCTCCTGCTTCCACCCTATGACACTTCCCTAAAACACATTGTTCCGTAAACTATTTTTCTGCTTTGTTATAGTAGTAATCATTTTTTGAATCTCTTTAATTTTCTTAGTTATTATGGGAAATATAGTTGTGAAGGGTAATCATTGCATATGAACAGTGACAATAAACTTTTGGCTTACTGATCCTTGTCTAAAAGCTTGCTGACAAAGATGCTCTCCTGGGGTACAGTATATTATTCCCCCATTTTGTCCCCAGACACAGAAGGTGGGCACAGCAATGAATATGGACTGTAGTGGAAATGAGGAAATACAAAGTTGCATGTTAAATCTTGGCTCATTTCTTCAGTCACCTTCAGGTCACCTTTCACCATGTACAGTGCTGAACCGTTGAGCTGTTAGAAACCACAGTGCGTGGCAGTGAGAGCCTTGAGACATGCAAGCATTGTGCTTTAACATATACTTTAAGGAATTTTGTGTATAATATGGTACAAGTGAGCAAAAGCAAACAGCTGTGTGAACCCACTGGGCTCTTTGGATGTCTTTTAATGTGATAAAAACCAAAAGCCTATCATTTATTGAGCCTCAGGTATGTGCTAGGTTCTACAATTATATTATCCTGGTTTTCAGATAAGGAATCTGTGCCTCCAAGTGTAAAGGGAACATTTTCAAGGTCACATGGATAGTGAGAAGCAGAGAAGGGATTCAAAGCCTTAAGCATGGCTTCCATGGTAGTCATTAGTGTCATTTACTTCCAGGTCAGAACATTCAGTTACAGATGCAAGATTCTCTTGAAAGGGCGTTTGGCTGTTCTGTTAGTTTGCATCCTTGGGTAACTGTGATGAGCAGAATGCTCTGGCAGCTTGAGATGGACATGTGGTATGAGCATGAAATAAACCTTTGTGGTTTTTGGTTATTAAGATTTTGGGATTCTTTGTTACTGCAGCATAACCTGGCATATCTTGGCTAATAAATGCTCCAGGAAGGTGGTTAACACTGCTACCTAAATTAGCTCTGTAATTTTTCTATTTGTCAGGTAGAAGCAACAGGCTGAATCATCTTGGGGCGGGGGGCGGGGGGGAATAATGATTAAATGTCTCTAAGTGCTAACAAGGTAGGTCATGAGTTGAAAAGGATCTTTTACAATAATTTTTTTCAGTGCTTTCTTTCTGATCAATTTCTTTTCCTGTTCTTGCCTTTTTTTCTCTGTCTTCTACTTCTTCCATTCCATACCCCAAGTCTCATTTTAGTCTCTATACAGATTGGATGCCTAATGCACTCAAATATTTTTTGAAATAGGAGGGAAATTTCAGAGTCCAGAGAAGCAACTTCTTGAATTCCAAATTCTCTTCCCTTTTGTTGACAATTTGGTTTTAAAATGATGTCACCTTTACCTTTAACTAAACAAAGCAATGATAAGACTCAAGATTTTAGTTTTCACATATCTTCCAAGTTCTTTTCACTCCATTTCTCCTGGTACTGCATCTACGTGGCTTGAGGAGGACTCTTGGCTTGGGTGCTTGTGCAAGCAGATTGAATTTATTTCTGGCTGAGCCCATCCCTATCTGTCATCCAATTATCACCAATAAATATTTAAATGTCAGGGCAGTAGCCTTCGAACGGAGCCCTGGGTATTAGGCTTCTGCAAGTTCTAGGTGATTATTATTAATTCAATGAATGTAGTTGTAAATTGGCTAAGAACACACAATGGAAGCGATTACAGTGCTCTTGTCAACGTGGGTTCACTCCACTGAAATATGTTTTAGGCTTGCTTTTGCCTCATTCCAAGAAAATATGAGATGTAATTTGCTTCAAAATAAATGCTCCTTGAGTTTCTTGTCCAAATATTAAACAAGAACAAGGCAGGTTGGAAGAGCCATATTCATATTGTTCTGAATGATTTGGAGGTTTGCAGGGTCATTTTTTGAGCTAATGTGAATGAGCAGGCAAAATGCTTTTCACTGAGATGAATTATGAGTTCAGGGTTACCTGGGTTTTTATCTGAGTTAGATAGAGAAGTCAGAAGTAGATAGAAATGAAATGACCCATTATTAAATAATCAATGAAAAAGCTACACTCCTGCAATGTTTCTGGATCAATATACAAGTTACCTTTCAGATAGATGAATTATTCTTGAGTAGTTCAGAGCAGAACAAAGCCCACTTCCAGCCAGACTCGCCAAATGCATTGTGGGTGAAAGCAGAGAAAGAAGGCATTAACCCACCAAGGACAAAAAGGGGGGTGCCCCCTATACAGCAGCCTTTCCTAAGCTGTGCCCAATGACAGTATTGGGAACACGGTTTGGGAAACACTGATCCAGAGGCATAAGCCACTGAAGATTAAGATGATAGCATAGATGAGACTCTGGGAAAAGGTGTGTCATACCCTATGGGCTGGAGTATAAATTGGCAAAGACTTTATGAAAGGCAATTTCAGTTATCTATCCAAATTTAAATTTCTATACTCTGACCTAACTATCCAATTCTAAGAATTTACCCTACAAATGTTATTACATATGTATAAAAAGATATTTGTGTAGGATGTTCCTTTGTTGTGATAATAAACACATAATGCAACTTGAAAATGTCCCTCCAAAAGGAAATGTTTAAGGAAACTATCAATATGTTGAATAGTATCAGCCATTTAAAAAATGAGATAAATATCTATGTGCTGATGTATATGATCTTGGGGAAGTTTTTCAGCCTCTCACTGCTTGAGGTTTCTCATTTGTAAATTGAGCATAGTATTTAATAACTATTAGAGTGACAGACTAAATGATTATATTTGTGTATTTATATGTATTTTGTCCATATAAAGGTTTCATTTTTTATTTTTGGAAAGAGTAAAATTTAGAAAAGTAACTGAGAAACTCAGTTAATAGAGCTCCGTTTATAATCCCAAGTGGGGGTGGAAGATGGGGGAACAAAGGTGGAAAGAAAGCAGTCTTTATTGAAAATATACACTATGCTAGGCTATCTGCCATATACTAGTACTTTAATCATATCGTTTAATTCTCACAATCATCTGAAGCAGGCATTAACATCCTCATTTTACAAATAAGAATAATAAAATTCAGAGAAACTTGCTAAGGTTTTACAGTTGTTAGTAGTAGAATTAGGCTTGCAATCTAGGCCTAATGTCAAAGCCACGCTTCCTACCACAGCCTTCCGTACTGAGACCATAGCTTACTCATCCCTAAATATTCAGGGTCTGGTATAGGGCCTGACTCCACAGTGCTTGCTATACTTAATTAAAAAATTTGAGGATGCTGACATAGATCATCTCTGGCTTCTTATTCTTTAATATGTGGGAATAATTACTATGATACTTTATCCAATATGTAAGTTTCTCTGTACTTATTTATCCCACCTTTATTAGTCACTGTTGGCTAAGTTGTGCTGCAGTAACAAACACCTCCAAAAATCTCAGTGGACAACTACTTAGTTACATGGATTTTATGGGTTGATTGCCACTCTGTTTCATGCTGCCTTGTGAGTGTGAAGGGAGAGGAAATGAGGGATGAGGAAATCATGCTATGGCCCTGAAAGCTTCTGCATAGAAGTAACATGTCAATCCACTCACATTTCAGATGGTCAGACATGAACACAATAGGGTGGGAAGAGTATACTTGTCCCTTAAGGAGAGTCTCTGTTGGGAGGGCCTACTTCTATTTCGCTTTCACTCTTCCAGTTCTAGCACTTTCTTCACTAGATAGTTAAGCTTAGTTTTTCATTTATGGGAGTCAGTCTTATCCCAAATCAGCAGTTCTCAAAATGTGTTGATGGAACCCTAGTGGTTCCTTAGACACTCCCAGGGGATCCACGAAGTCTAAACTATCTTAGCAATAAAATCAAATTGTTATCTACTTTTTCACTCTCATTCTCTCACGAGTATAATGGGGGTTTTCAGATGCTATATGCTGTGTGATACTGTAATAGATTGAATACAGAAGGAGATATAAGAATCCAGTTGTCTTCTATGAAGCCAGGCATTAAAGAGATTTGCAAAAGTGTAAATCAATACCATTCTTCTAACTAATGTTTTTGTTTTGGAAAATATAGTTGTGTTTTATAAAAATGCTAATAGGTTTTTAAGATACTGTATTAGATTGAATACAGAAGGAGATATAAGAATCCAGTTGTCTTCTATGAAGCCAGGCATTAAAGAGATTTGCAAAAGTGTAAATCAATACTATTCTTCTAACTAATGTTTTTGTTTTGGAAAATATAGTTGTGTTTTATAAAAATGCTAATAGGTTTTTAAAAATAAGATTAACAAATTCATTTAAAATTTTTTTCAGCTTTAATTTCTAATATGGAAAATGTTGATAGTTGTAATATATGCATACTATGGCTCTTTGGGGGACTTAATACTTTTGGTAAGAGTGTAGAGGGGTTCTGAGAACAATGTTTGGAAACTTCTGTCCAAATGATGTGACAAGCCCTTTCTGTCTCCATGAGAGTTTTAGTGGAAAGATCTTTAACCACAGTTAAAGTTTCCCTAACTGCACTGAAGGTATTGTGGAGCCCAGTAGGTTTATATAAATACTGTAATTTTTCATAATCATCCCCAGTGTTTCATAGCTTGTACTTCCTGAAGGGGAGAGATGATTAGTTTGTTAAAGAAGATTGGTTGCATGAATTCTTTTCAGCCCTGCAGAAGTTCACAGCTTGATGTGGCATCAGTAATGAATAAGAAAAATGGTGGTGCATAACCCTGGGATGAAAAATGTTGCTTTCTAATAGGAGGCACTAGTAACTTCATGCTGTCTTGAAACTTTACCATCATGTCTCACTAGCTTCGATATAGAAGAATTGAAAACAAGCCACACATTGACACTAATGAATAATAATAACGAAGAATACATTGTGGAGAGCTGTTTTTCAGACTCAAGAATATTTTTCACGTATGAAGGAATTAAGCCTGCTTTCTCATTTGTGACCAAGCTCAGCTAATTTTTAAAAAAATCCTCCTCCTGATTTAGCCTTTGCACTATGACAGTATACCCTCCACCCGCAGGAGTTATCTTCCAATAAAAGGACTTAAATTTGCCCAGCTGGTGTGGCTCAGTGGTCAACCTATGAACCAGTTCTATTGGATTAGGGCTCTACCCTTATGACCTCATTTAATTGTAATCACCTCCTTAAAGGCCTTATCTGCAATTCAGTCACAGGGGTTAAGGTTTCCACATATGAGTTTTGGGGGAGGACACAGTTCAATCCATAGCACTTACGTTCACTGAAGTGTGAGACCACTGCTGCAGTCTAACCAATAAAGAAGCAGTAAAGTCAGTAGCACCTTCTTTAATATATTTTATTGATTTTTTTACAGAGAGGAAGGGAGAGGGATAGAGAGTTGGAAACATCGATGAGAGAGAAACATCGATCAGCTGCCTCTGGTACACTCTCTACTGGGATGTGCCCGCAACCAAGGTACATGCCCTTGACCACAATCGAACCCAGGACCCTTCAATCTGCAGGCCGATGCTCTATCCACTGAGCCAAACTGGTTAGGGCAGTGGCACCTTCTGATGTAGCCCCTTTGCTACTAAGTCTGAACCCAGAGGAAGGGCCAGAGAAATGTGAGATTTCTAGCTTCCTACCTTGCCCTCCAGACTAGTGCTGTTCAATGGAAATGTAATAGCAGCCACATTATGAAGACATATCTAATTAAAAAATTTCTAGCAGCCATGTTGAATAATGTAAAAAGATGAAATTAATTTAAAAATTATTTAGTTTAATTCAATATATCCAAAATATTATCAAAATCAACAGAAAATGAATATCTTATTAGTAATCTAAAATGAATCTTTTAGGTTACTAATAAGATATTTTACAATTTTAAACAGACTGTCAAATTACAGTGGGAAGGCTGGGGAGGGATGGGGGGTGGAGGTAAGAGATCAACTGAAGGACTTGAATGCCTGCATATAAGCATAACCAATGGACGCAAGACACTGGGGATAGGGTGGGGTGAGGGCATGTGCCGGGAGGGTAAGGGAGGCCGAGAGAAGGTCAATGGGGAAAAAAGGAGACATATGTACTACTATTTGTAATATTTTAAACAATAAAAAAAAAGATATTTTACAATTTTAAAAAATATATTTTTATTGATTTCAGAGAGGAAGGGAGAGGGAAAGAGAGAGAAAAACATCAATGATAAGAGAGAATCATTGATTGGCTGCCTCCTGCACACCCCCACCGGGGATCAAACCCACAATCTGGGCATGTGCCCTCACTGGGAATCAAACCATGACCCCCTGGCTCATAGGTCGACGCTCAACCACTGAGCCACACTGGGCTATTTTACAGTTTTTTAAAATATTAAGTCTTTGAAATCCTCTGTTAATTATTTTTTAATGTGTTTTTAATTGATTTTAGAGAGACAGGAAGGGAGAGGAAGAGAAATAAATATCAATCAGAAAGAAACATGGATCGGCTGGCTCCTGTATGCCCCCTACTGGGGATCAAGCCCGCAACCCTGGCATGTGCCCTGACAGGAATTTGAACCAGCGACCTCTTGGTGCATGGATGACGCTCAACCAGCTGAGTCTCTGTGTGTATTATTAGATACCTACAGCCCATCACAATTCAAACTAGCCAGATTTCAAATGCCCTGTGGCCCTGTGTGGCTAGTGGCTCCCGTATTGGACAGTCAGTGCTAGATTATTGCAATCTTCACTTCAGGGCTGAGGAGGCAGAGCAGACGAGGCGTGTTGTGAACCTGCTGCCCAAGTGGCATCATTCCCGAGAGAGGCTTTATGATTAGGATCAGCCCTGGAATGTTTTTGTTAACATGACTCTCCTCTAACCAGGAGCTTAAGATGTCACGTTTAAGCAGAGAATGGGAGCTGACGGCTCAACCTAGCAGTTGAAGAAATTGTCACCATTCACTGTTCTGTTTGCCATTTACATAAGAACTCACAAGCTGCCAGGCCGGCTGATGACAGAGTCGGGGCGGACTGAAGGAGAGCTTGCCCTAAATGAAAACTGAGCTGCATTTGATTTATCACCCTCAGCTGTCACTTCTCACCTCCACCGAACCTTTCCCAAGACGACAGTCAATTATCACTTCAAAGGTTCAGAGCTGGGTTTCAACTGTGAAGATTGTGTTCATCCCACAACAGTTTCCTTCCAACAAAACAGCACCTGTAGTCCGTGTTGGGAGTGGGGAGAACACATGGAAAAAGTTCCTTGAACTTTACATAATAAAGAAAGCATTAGGCTAATCATGAGGTTAGCTTTATCCATCTCCCACAAATCCACGTGTGGGTTCCCTGGGGCTACAGGCATGTTATTGGTGCTGAAGTGTGTCTTGGGATCCACTAATGCCCCGATGCTTCTAGTTACTTCGAAGACAACAAATCCTGGTCTTGTTGAAGGCAATCGGGGCTTGGGGGCTGGAAAAGAGAGCTTGTAGTGGGGAAGGCGTGAGAAGCTACTCTCACATAGTTGAGGGCTTCTTGGAAGAGCGATTAGACTCATTCTGCACAGTCAAGAAGGACAGGATCAGAACACGTTTTTAGCTCGAAATAAAGAAGTTGTTTCCCAGGAGATTGTGGCATCGTTAATAAGACACAGACCTCAGGTTGCGTTCTCCTAAGGAAATATTTATCAGGTACCTACCTTGGGTCAAGCATTGTCACTCACGTTATTTCAATTACATTTCACAACATTCCCGTGAGGTAGCTATTATTACCTTGTTTCAAATGTGGCACCCTCCTGCTCCAAGGCCAGGACGACAGCCATCGGGGCGAGGAAAACATCTGTCTGGTGCCTACAACCTGCGGAGCGCTCCGCTTGCCTGAGCAGCTTTCTGTCCCCGACAGGAAATCAAATGTAAATGTCACTTGCTTTTTGTGTTGGATTGGAAAAGAGACAGCTTGTGTGTCCTGGACAGCGGAACTTGAATTTAACACGAGAGGAAGGCATTAAAACAGCCTGTACAGAGTTGCAAAAGGGTTTTATTTAAACCAGAACTTCTCATCTCACCAATGATAACGTGTGCCTCAGCAGAGTGCAAATTCTTTTCTCTACGTGCGCTTAAAAGTTGTTTCTGACCTGTACAACCTGAAAGTCAGTCTTTTTCACTAAGATTTGTCTTGCTGTGTTCATAAAAGCGGGCATGTGCGGGGGGGTGGGGGGGGTAGGGGAGGCTGGGGGAAGGTCAATGGGGAAAAAAAGGAGACATATGTACTACTATTTGTAATACTTTAAACAATAAAAAAAAGATATTTTACAATTTTAAAATATATTTTTTAATTGATTTCAGAGAGGAAGGGAGAGGGAGAGAGAGAGAGAGAAACATCAATGATAAGAGAGAACCATTGATTGGCTGCCTCCTCACCAGGGATCAAACCCACAATCTGGGCATGTGCTCTGACTGAGAATCAAACCATGACCCCCAGAATGCAGTTCTAAATGGATACTGGTTTTTCTTTTGTCCTACCAGCTATCTCCCATCTCTAGTGCCAAGAAATGGATATAAATGTCTGTTTGTGATACAAATCTCTCTATATAAAAACCTAAGTGAGCATCCGACCATCCGACTGTCTGACCATCCAGGGGGCAGACGCTCAATGCAGGAGTGGAAAACACAGCCATGGAAACATGGAACAGACTGATGACTCTCAGAGAGCAGGGGAGAGGGGGGAGGGCAGGAGGAGATTAACCAAAGATCTTATATGCATACTAGAGGCCCAGTGGATGGATTCGTGCACTGGTGGGGTCCCTCGGCCTGGCTGTGCTGAGCCAGCACAGCCATGGGTGAACCTGAGAGGGGGCGGTGGAAGATTTAGAAAAGACAGACAAGAGAATAAAGCTGGGTCTTGGTGGGACACTGCTCTCTCTGATGGAGAGAGAGCGCCACAGCCTATACCAGGGTAAACCGAGTCTTTATTTTATAGCCAGATTCCACGAGGCAAAATAAGGGCAGGGTCAAGATGTTTACAATGTTCTCGTGGGTTTTGGATCTACTCAATTACATGCACCTGATCAAGCTTTGTTTACTTGCTGCACCTCCTGCAGCCCATATCACTTAGCCACATGGAACCACAGGTTTGAACCATAAGGTCAAGCTTACAACTATAGCCTTTGACTATAATTGTGCTGGGACTTGCACATGGCTTTGCCACGAGAGGATGGTGCCCTCTCATTAGTCCCAGGCTTGAACCTATCCAAATGCTGTAGCCACTCTCCACACCTAGCCTGTGGGAATCGGGCTGAAACTGGCTCTCTGACATCCCCCGATGGGTCCTGGATTGCCAGAGGGCACAGGCCAGGCTGAGGGACCCCACCAGTGCATGAATCCGTACACTGGGCCTCTAGTGTATGATAAAATATTAAATGGCTAATATTACTGAGTACTTATTGTGTGGCAGGCATAATTCTAAGGGCTTTATTGTTCCTGACATATCTCCCATAATGTAGTAAATACTTTTAGTGCCCCCACTTTATAGAAGAGGAAACTGAGGCACAGACAGGTTGTATAACTTGCCCTGGGTCTCACAAGTAGGAAGTGGTAGAGTTAGGGTTTGAACCAGGCAATCTAACACAAGACCATAAGCAAGAGGCCATATAGTCTTTTGGTATAGAGGAGATTATATAGCAGAGTACAAGCACACCAGGAAGGACCTATCGAAACCCACACTTGTATTGTCTAATACAGTGGTCGGCAAACTCATTAGTCAACAGAGTGGCAAACCGTGGCTCGCGAGCCGCCGTTTGCCGACCACTGGTCTAATATAACATATTCACCACATGTGGCTATTGAGCCCTGGGCATGAGGCTAGTCCAAATAGAGATATGCTGTGAGAGTAAAACACATACCAGATTCTGAGGACTTCATATGAGAAAAAGAATGCAAAACATCTTTTTTTTTTGGTAATTATTTCAAATAGATTAAATGTTGAAATGACAATATCTTAGATACAGTAGGTTAAATAAAAACATATTGTTAAAGTTAATTTTACCCTTTTTTCACATCCACAGATTTTATTACTATGAGAAAAATTTAAGTTCTCATCCTAACTGAAAAAACCTGGATATAAAATTATATATAAGCAGTTAGTCACAACTGTTAGAAAGTGCCCAGCGTTTTTTTTTTTTAAAGTTTTTCTTATAAGCCAGTCAGAGAAAGACAAGTATCATATGATCACACACATATGTGGAACCTAATGGACAAAATAAACTGACGAACAAAAAAGATACAGAGGTACTGAAGCATGAAACAGACTGATGTATTTCAGAGGGAAGAGGGCTGGGCATGGGAAGAGATTAACCAATGAACTTATATGCATACTAGATGCTGGTGCACGAAGTTGTGCATGGGAGGGGGTGTCCCTCAGCCCGGCCTGCATCCTGTCCAATCTGGGACCCTTTAGGGGATGTCCGACTGCCAGTTTAGGCCCAATCCCTGTGGCAGTCGGATATCCCTCTCACAACCTGGACCCACTGACTCCTAACCGTTCGCCTGCCTGATTGCCCCTAACCACTTCTACCTGCCAGCCTGATCGTCCCCTAATTGTTCCTCTGCCAGCCTGATTGACACCTAACTGCTCCCCTGCAAGCCTGATTGCCCCCAACTGCCCTTCCCTGCCAGTCTGATGGCCCCCAACTGCCCTTCCCTGCCACGACCCACCTCCTCTGCTGGGACTGACCTCCTCTGCACCACGTGGAGCCGTGAGACCCCTAGGCCTCACTGCGTGGAGCGGCCACTGGGCCCCGCCTCCACTATGCGCACTGCCATCTTGTGATGACGTGAGGGCATGACCAGCACCTAGGCTATTATTAGTATAGATAGGCATAGCCCATGGACGGGACAGACAATAGTTCAGGGAAGACCTGGGGAGGGGGTGGGAGTGGGATGGGGGTGGTTAAGGAGACATCTGTAATACTTTCAACAATAAAGATAAATTTTTTTTTAAGTTTTTCTTTTTCAAATTTATTTTTAATTCTCAATTACAGTTTACTTTCAATATTATTTTGTATGGGTTTCAGGTATATAACATAGTGGTTAGATAATTATATATTTTACAAAATGTTTCCCCCAATACCCCATATTTCCAGTACCCACTGGCACCATACATAGTTATTGCCATATTATTGACTATATTCCCTATGCTGTCTTTATATCCCTACCCATTTAAAAAATAGTTTTAAATGTGGCTTCTAGAAAATTTTAAATGACACATGTGGCTTGCCTTTGTGACTAGCATTTCTAATGGACAGTGCTGACCTAGATGGACAGTTTGCTCATTCATTTGTTTCCTCATTTATTCAACAGTCCTGGCCCCAGTGGCGATGGAATAGAGCAAGTAACCAGATGGACTTGGCTCCTGCCCTCATGTAGCTCAGTATTCTGGAAAGCTGGTGGGTTGGGGGTGGGAACGGACCCTAAGAAATAATTACTGAAATGACTTGATCAACAAAATAAGACCTGAAACATGTAGGCATGGAATAGACCGGCATACCTTGATGTTAGGATGGGGAGACAAGAAGAGATAATCCAAAGAACTTATATACTTACTAGTGACCCGGTGCATGAAATTCGTGCACATTAAAAGGGGATTAATTAGAGGAAATAATTTAATATTGCTATTTGCCTTTTCTCTATAATAAAAGTGTCAGAGATGAAAGAAAATTAGTAAAATGTATATGAAAACCTTCCTCCTGTCAGAGTCTGGGTCTCACTATGGGACCCAGAGTCAAGTCCCCACCCACCCACATGCACCTCAAAATTGCATGAGACCCAGACCCGGCCGCTCCGCCCCCCTCACCCCCCCATTGGGCTAGATCCAGACCCGGCCAGTCCCACCCTTGTCAAGCTCTGCTGGACAGGGGGTGTAGCCTCAGGTCCCCTGGCCCAGTGCCAGGACAGGGGGTGTGGCCTGAGGTCCCCCAGCCCAGACCAGGGTAGGGGGCGTGCCTTGAGGTCCTCCATCAAGCCCCGCCATATGGGGGACACGGCCTGAGATCCCCTGTCAAGCCCCGCTGGGTGGGGGGCATGGCCTGTGGTCTCCCATCAAGCCCTGTTAGGTGGGGGGGCTCAGCCTCAGGTCCCCTGCCCCAGCGCCAGGAGGGGGACACAGCCTCAGGTCCCCCATTAAGCCCCACCAGCAGGGGGCACAGCCTTAGGTCCCCCGTCAAGCCCCGCTGGGTGGGGGTGCGGCCTGAGTTCCCCCGACCCAGCACTGGGGGTACACCTTGAGGTCAAGCCCTGCTGGATGGGGTCATGGCCTAAGGTCCCTTGTCAAGCCCTGCCAGGTGGGAGGCATGGCCTGAGGTCCCCTGTCAAGCTCCACGAGGGTGGGGGAGGGGGTAACCTAAGGTCCCTGTTGATTGCTCGTTAAGGCTCCTTATGGGAACTTGGCCTCAGCTGTGGGTGCAGCCATCTTTGTGATGGAGTGATGGTCAATTAGCATATCCCCTCTTTATTAGACAGGATACGCATAGCCCATGGACACAGGCACTAGGGTGTTGAAGACCTGGTGGGTGGGAAGGGGCTGGAAGGAGGTGAGTAAAGTGGAAAAAGTGGGAGATATCTGTAATACTATCAACAAATACACACACACACACACACACACACACACACACACACACACACTGAGTGGCCAGATTATTATCATCTCTGAACCTGGCCACTCAGTGTATATCCTATATAATAAAAGACTAATATGCAAATTGTTCCCTCCACCAGGAGTTCGACCAGCAGGCAGGCCAGCCAACCGCCCATGTCCCCTCCCCCTGGCCAGGCTGGCTGGACCCCACCCATGCACGAATTCATGCATCGGGCCTCTAAGATATATATATCTATATATATATAGATATATATATCTATACACACACACACACACACACACACACACACACACATATACATACATATATATACTGAGCAGCCAGATTATTATACATTCAGAGATCATAATAATCTGGCCACTCAGTGTATATATTTATATATATATGAAATAATTACTGAGTAGTTAATTAATCTCCATAAATATTGTCAAATAGGAGGAGTTTGCTATGAGAGACTACACTGAAGGGCACCTAATCCTTGGGGCCACTTAATAAATATTATTCATTCAATAAATATTTGTTGAGTGAAAGAATGAATCTGGGGGATTAGAGGAGGCGTCCCTGAGGAAAGAACTTGCAGGTAGAATGACGAGAGTCAGGTGACATAATGGCAGCTTATGCTGTGGTCACAGGCCCTGCCATGCGGGTGGCTTTGGCTCCTCTCCCCTTTACACCAGAGCTGTCTCTGGTCAGGTTTCAGTTGACAGCTGTGCCAGGAGTTTCGTCGGATGAGTGGAAGTGCAGGGAGCGGTGATCCTGGCATGGAGAGGAGTGGTGTGCAGGCATCAGGGGCATCTCAGGGAGCCGGGCAGGGGGAAGCACCCAGCACCCCAGCACTCGGCCTTCAATGTCTCCCACATGGCAGCTTGGTGTTTCTGCCTCTCCCTTTCCTCTCCGCCCCACTAATCTTGCCTCTGCAGTCTTTGCCTTTGACAGATTTTTATTTTGTTGTTGTTTCTGCCCAGTGTAAATGAGACCTCCAGTAGAGAGAATGACTTTTAAATCTTTTGTGACCCTGTAGTACAAAACGTTCCCAATTTCTTCCCCTGAGCAGTTTTCATTTCTGTGGCAAGTTACAACAGAGCACTTATTCTTGTAGATAACAGTGTGGGCGCCAGGGAAGGGGAGGAGGAGGGGGGGGGGATGAGGAGGGGGTGAGGGAGGAGGAGGGGGAGGAGGGGTGGCAGGGGGAGGAGGAGAGGCAGGGGGTGGAGAAGGAGGGAAGGAGATGGGGGAGGGGGAGACAAGGTGTGGAGAGGGAGAAGAAGCAGGGGAGGGTTTGAGGAGGGCAGAGGAGAGGGAGGTGGAACCCATGTTGGTGGCTAAGTGGGCAGAATCAGCTCCCTTTAACCTGCCTGAAGAGGGAGGAGGTTGGGAGCAGGGCTGGGCGGGGGGCAGAGAGCATCTTTGGGCAGCCTGTGAGGAATGCAGGGCACCTGCCCTTGGGCTTCAGGCTGTGCAGAGCCTCACATGGGCAGCTCCCCCTGCCCCAACCTGTGTGTGATTCTTGGATGGGTCTCCTTCACTTCCTTGCATACCTGATCCCAGGTTGCCAAGTTACCTAATGAGCCAGAAAACAATAAAACCACCATAAACCCAGCTGGGGGTGATTTGCTGGGTTCTGAGCCTGGATCTTCCAATGGGCTTGCACACAGAGAGGGCAGTTGGGGGCTGGGGAACAGTGGCACAAGGAAATTAGGCACTGTGCCCTGAACCTACTGGGCACCCAACATACTTGATACGAGTTTGCAGTAAGGAATACCTTTTTCAGTTCATTTGTTACACAGGTACCACCTGGCAGCAGGTGCAGCCAGCCAAGCGCAACAATGTGGTTTGGTAAACAGTGTGTGGCGTTGTTCTAGGTCTGTCCTAGCGGCCTGGGTCTCCATTGGCCTGTCTCTGTCTCTTACTGTTCCAAGATTCTGTGATCCTTTGGAAACATGCCTGGTCAGGGACAGGCTTCTGACCTGGAGGAGGGTGGTACTCCAGGCTTTGTGTCTACCTGGTGGTGACTATTGCTCTTTGAGTGGGGTTTTCCGTGTTGGCACCATTTTCATTTGGGGCTGGGTGATTCTTTGTGGCGGGGAACCCTGTGCATGGTAGGATGTTTAGCAGCATCGCTGGCCTCCACCCACTGAATGCCTGTAGCACCCTCCCACCCTGCCCGAGTGGTGAGAAGTAAAGATGCTTCCATCATTGCCCAGTGTTCCCTGGGGAGCTACCCTGCCCCTGCCTGAGAGCCACTGCTCCACAGCCACACGGGAGATGGTGCACACGATATGGAAAAGCCCAGGATGCAAAGCAGTTTCTGCTGGAATAGATCCTACAGCACGCGGTGTTTGTGGCTTTATCTTCCCAGAACGTTTTATGTAGCACAGATCAAGAGTGCTCCCAGTGCTCACTGATGGGGTGTGGGCAGCTCCCACCCCAGCACAGGGCGGCTCTGCGGGTGGATAACCGAACACGGGCAGCATCTACTCACTGCGTGGCCCTTCTGTCCACACGCCCCTCCTCCACTCCTTGTGCAGGGCAGTGGTTCTCAATCCTGAAGGTGCAGTATGCTCACCTGGGGGCTTTTACAAAAATAGCATGCTTGCTGCATTGATTTAATTGGTGAAGATTGGGGCATCCGTGTCAGGTGGTTTAACTAGATAGCCAGGGCAGGGAGCCCGAGGTGTGGTCAAGAGTGTGGGCTTTGCAGTGGACAACCTAGCTTTAGACTCAGCCCGCCAAACTTCCTGAGTTTATTGTTGATGAATTTGGGGATAATAACATCTTCCTCCTCTGATGACAAGAAAAGGAGGTAGCATGTGAAGGAAGTGTGAGGTGCATAATAAATGCTCATGTGAGGTGTGTAGTAAGTGCTCAATAAATGCCCTCTCCTTTTGGGCCCGCCTTCCCTGACCAACTTCCTGTCTTCCTTTCCCACCCGCTTTTCCCTCTGGGTCCAGCCGGATCTCAGGCCACTCTTTGGTGTGTCCAGTGTGTGGGGCTGCCTGTCCCAACTCCCCGTGGAGCCACTTGGTTCCCTCCCCGAGGAAGAACCAGTTTCTGCGCATTTTCAAGGTACGAGGCTCTGATGGCTCAGAGGGCTGTCCCGTGTGTTTCTGGAGAAAGCAATCTGAGGGGCAGTAGTGAGCCGCTGGGGTGGGTGTGCTGGAGGCGGACCACGAAACACATCCTTGGCCAGGTATGTCTCCATATTTTTGTTTATGTATTTATTTGTTTGTTTGTTTGAATGGGGAGGTGGGTGGCTGCTGCAGAGCTCATACATAGTATGTCTGAATCACAGGGGTCAGCAAAAGGTGATGCGAAATGGGAGAGGTTCCATTCATTCTTTCACTCATTCATCCTTTTAAGTTATTTGCCTTTTAAAGGTCATTTTAAGTTTTTTGCCTTTTAAAGGGACCCCTGCCGAGGAGGCCCCAGAATTGGAACAATGCCTTGAACTAGAGGGTGATAAATGGGCTCGGGAAAGAATGCTCTGTGGAGGTCTGTTGTGGAGGCTACTGGCCGGTCACAATGTTAACCGGGCACAAGGGGCTCCTGTGAGCGTAGCATCGGTGTCCGAGGTTTAGAAAATCCCCACATTTTATCCAGCAGAAATTCAGGCACAGCTGCAAGTTGAAACAGCTTTGTAAATACGCACAAATATTGCACGCTCACCAAATTATTTCCCAGTTTATTCTCCTCCTTTGGAAAGCATGCCTGTAAAATGTGTGAGATGAATGTCCTGCAGTGGTGTACTAGAAAAGGTAATCCCGGGAGGAGGTTTGGAACCAGAACCTCCGTAGGTTCTCTGCTCCCCACGCCCCTCAGAAACCCACTGTGGACATTTCACTAGACTGACCAGTAGTTCTCAGCCAGGGATGATGCTGTCCCTCAGAGGACATTTGTTGTCGCAATTAGGGGCGGTGCTACAGCCATCTCATGAGTAGAGGACAGGGATGCCGCTAAACATCCTAAAAGGCACAAAGCAGGTCTCCCTAATGAAGACTTAGCCAGTCCTAAATGCCAATAGGGAAACCCTGCACTACACAAACGGGTGTCCAGGGCTGGCTCTGTGCGGTCACGGGGATGCGAGGGCCCTCACCTGGGAAACGTCACCTGCTTAGCCTGGTGATGGTCATGGTTAGATTTGAGCTCATGGTGACCGGACGATGATTGAGATCATGTCTGTGAGGGGCCCAGCTCTGGGCAGGCACAGAGCAGGTACTAATGAAATAGCCCTTAGTATAGTACCTGCTCTGTGCCTGCCCAGAGCTGGGCCCCTCACAGACATGATCTCAATTCTCATGACAGTCTGGGATTATGCAGATGAAAGAACAGAGCCGCAGACTAGTGAATTGCCCGGCCAAGTCCACACGACTAGTAAGCAAAGGAATCAGGGTTTGTATCCAGGTCTTGTCTCTCCAGAGTGGGGGCTGCCTGTTCCCAAGATAACCTAGGACAGTGGTCGGCAAACTCATTAGTCAACAGAGCCAAAGATCAACAGTACGACGATTGAAATTTCTTTTGAGAGCCAAAATTTTTAAACTTAAACTATATAGTTAGGTACATTGTTATTAACTTAATTAGGGTACTCCTAAGCTGGGCCTTTGCTAAAAATGTGGTATTTTGTGGAAGAGCCACACTCAAGGGGCCAAAGAGCCGCATGTGGCTTGCGAGCCATGGTTTGCCAACCACTGACCTAGGGGAAGGGCAGTGGCTAAGCATCTGCCCAGTGTAAATGAGACCTCCAGTCTCATATAAACACCTTTTGTTTTTTTTATTAGAGGCCTGGTGCACAAAATTCATTCACTTCGGGGGGGGGGCGGGGGGCGGGGATCCCTCACCCCTGATTGCAAGACAGTGCAGGCCAGGCCAAGGGACCCCAGTGGTACATGATCAGGACTGTGGAGGGATGCAGGATGTTGCCCAGCCAGGAAGGATCCTGGGAGGGCTCCAGGCTGTGTCCGGCCCGTCTCACTCAGTCCCAATCGGCCGGACCCCAGCAGCAAGCTAACCCACTGGTTGGAGCATCTGCCACCTGGTGGTCAGTGCATGTCATAGCTAGTGGTTGAGCAGCCTTAGCATATCATTAGCATATTACACTTTGATTGGTTGAATGGCCAACTGGATGACCAGATACTTAGCATATTAGGTTTTTATTATATAGGATATTTCTTTCATGCAGCTTTGGGACAGATTTTGTCCAAGAGTTGGCTCCCTGCCTTGGACTGCAGGGAGCCAACTCTTGGAAAGTGGGCTGCAGGGCTCCTTGGCTTTCTCTGGATGCTCAGGTGTTCCTCATCCAGCCAGATGACAGGGCTCCTTCTATACCAGCTGTGAGGACAGGGAAGCTATGAGGTCAGGGAAGCTCGGGACCTCCAGGCAGCTCATGGCTGGTGTCTCCCCCCTCCTCCCTTTTCCCTCCCCCCCTCCCCTGCTTAAGGTGACTTGCAGTGGATTAAGTCCTCACCTTTGAAACTTTTAACCTTACCTTGATTCATTTTTCATGTGTGGTGATTTTAGCCGGTACCCTTCCATAAGTAACAGTGATATATCACCCAATGGGCAGAGTAACTTGCTGGAGTTCTCAATTTGCAGGCTAGCCAAGGAAAGTGGGCTGCAGGGCTCCTTGGCTTTCTCTGGATGCTCAGATGTTCCTCATCCAGCCAGATGACAGGGCTCCTTCTATACCAGCTGTGAGGACAGGGAAGCTGTGAGGTCAGGGAAGCTCGGGACCTCCAGGCAGCTCATGGCTGGTGTCTGGGAAGACTCTTGTCATCCACATGGCTGGTGTGACCCTGACACCCCTCTGGGCAGCTATGGAGAGGTCCCTCAGGTACTAGGGTACATGGGAAATTGAAAGATGGAATATGCTCCTTGAGGGTTAAGATTTACATTCATGACAGAACCCGGGAAAGTCTGGGTGGGCCGTTTCCTGCCCTAACCAGGGGCTGTGCTGGCTTCTTCAGGGCAGAAGGTGCACTGAGATGCCACTATTAGAAGAGGCTCTAGTAGGATTTGTTTTCTGACTTGCTCTTTGTTTGAAAGTCTCTTTATACAAGTGGGAATTGGGGTTTCCTGAAGAACAGCACAAGTGTAAAATCCATTCTTCAAAGCTCCGCTCGAAGCAGGCCCTCGGCAAAATGGTGATGTCTGTGAAGTTTGCTTTCTAGTTTCACAAGGCCCTTCCTTCTCTGCGCGTCTGGCTATGCCCCAGCTCCACAGGCACCTGCCCTTTAGGAAACTTCCCTGTATTGTAAAGAATGACTGGTAACATGTTGCAGAAAGAAGCTACACTGGAAAGGCTTCGTACGTAGGGTCCGACTATGTGACATTCTGGAAAAGGCAAAGCTATAGAAACAGGAAAAGATCAGTGGTTGCCAAGGGTTGAGGCTGCAGGGAAGGCATGAGCAGGTGGAGCACAGAGGATTTTCAGGGCGATGAAAATACAATGTATGATACCATCATAATGGCTACAAGCCACACGTTTGTCCAAACTCATAGCATGTACAACAGCAAGAGTGAACTCTCAGGTAAACTAAGGACCTTGGTGATATTATGTCCATGTAGGTTCATCAGTTGTTACAAATGTACCCACTCTGATAGGGCGGTATGGATAATGGGGAAGCTATATTTGTAGGAGCATAAGCTTATGTATTTATTTATTTTTAACTTTTCAATTACAGTTTACTTTCAATATATTTTGTACTAGAGGCCTGGTGCATGAAATTTGTGCACTCGGGGGGGTGGTCCCTCAGCTTGGACTGCACCCTCTTGCAGTCTGGGAGCCCTCAGGGGATGTCTGACTGATGGCTTAGGCCCGCTCTCCATAGGGTGTGGCCTACGCCATAAGTCGGACATCCTTAGCACTGCCAAGGAGGCGGGAGAGGCTCCTACCACTGCTGCTGCGCTCGCCAGCCATGAGCTTGGCTTCTGGCTGAGCAGCGATCTCCCTGTGGGAGCACACTGACCACCAGGGGACAGCTCCTGCATTGAGCATCTGCCACCCATCAGTGCATGTCATAGCGACTGGTTGTTCTGCTGTTCAGTCGATTTGCATATTAGCTTTTTATTATATAGGATTGGTTTCAGGTGTATAGCATAGTGGTTTCACAATCTTATACTTTACAAAATGTTCCCCTCCTCCTCCTATTTCTAGTACCCACCTGGCCCATACATAGTTATTGCAATATTATTAAGTATATTCCCTATGCTGTACTTTACACCCTTGTGACTCTTTTTTTTTTAAATTTAATTTTATTTTTATTGTTTTAAGTATTACAAATAGTAGTACATATGTCTCCTTTTTTTTCCCCCTTGATCTCCCCCCGACCTCCCCTACCCCCCAGGACATGCCTTCACCTGCCCACCCTGCCCCCCGCCCCAGTGTCTTATATCCGTTGGTTGTGCTTACATGCAAGCGTACAAGTCCTTCGGTTGGTCTCTTACAGCCCTCCTCGCCCAACCTCCCCTGTCTTCCCAATGTAGTTTGACAGTCTGTTCAATGCTTCTTTGCCTCTATCTTTTTCCCACCATTTCTTTCCTTTAAAAAGTTTTGCCTTTGCAGACTGGAAATAAACATATAATAACAAAACAAGACAAAACAAAAAAATGTTTGAGTCCCAATTTCAATGTCCAACAGTTCCTTATGTGTACATGTCAGCATTGATAGCTGGATGGTGGGTACATGGTGGCAATGCAGGTCCGACCCTCTCTGGTTTCGTCCTAGGCAACCTGCAGCGGTGCACAGCTGCTGACTGCTCCCATGGCAAGGCGTTGTCAGCGTCTTCCATCTCTGGACTGTTTTTTCCTCTTGTCTTCGTGGTTGGAGCACTCCTGTCAATTCCTCTCTGTTGCAGGAATCCATCTGGTCTTGGGGTTGTTTTCTGAAAATATACAAATATATTCTCGACCACAAGTTAATAAAGGAATCTTTTCTATATAATTGATTTGGGATCCTTTTTTATTTTTGTTCAAACGATTTTCCTTTGTCTTATTTAGACACCATGTGTGTTTTTAATGGCCGTCTTGCTGTTAGCATTGCAAATGAAACTTAATTTGGTAAAGTAAAAATTTTCTAGATGTAATTTACTTATAGGATATTTTTTCTTACATGATATTGCCCTACTATCCCCCCCCCTTTTTTTTTTTATTAATGGAGGTTTTTGTAAATTTTATAATGCAGTCTTGATAACTTTAAATTAAAAAAATTTTTTTTCCCCCCACACATATGACTGCTTTAGGTTCATTGCATATTCAGGAATTTTACCATGAGATGAACTACCAATAGAAATTTTAGTTATTACTTTAAGAATAGCTTTTTGTCCAGTACTTGAATATTCACTTATTTCAATTAGGCTATTTAAATTAATCTGAAAACTCGATTACTATTTTACTGTCAAATTTAATACTCTACCAACAATCTTAGTTTACCCTGTAAATATTAGTGGGAAGGATTATTTGCATTCTTGAGTGGGCCCTGAGCATTCCAAATGCTCGCTGAATTTAGATATAGGGCAACTGCTGTTGGCCAAGTCTCTTGTCTGTTACCTGGGTCCCGATCTGAGCTGGGCCAAGTCTCTGTCTGTCCCCTGTATCTCGATGTGAGCTGGGCCAGGTCTCTTTCTGTTTTCGGGGTCCTGATCTGAGCTGGGTGTGGGAAGCACGAAGCAGCCATGGGGGCAGGAGACCTCCTTTAGAAGGGGTGAGGGTTCAAGCCCCTGCAATGTTGGGGGGATGAGGGTCTGTGCCCCACTTCTGTTGCCACCCCAAGTTCTCTCCTGATGGCCCCTCTGCGACTGTGCCTGTCTTAGGTTGTTCCTTCCTTGAGGAATCTTACCCGTCTCTGGCTAACCAGCCATCCTCCGGGGCCAAGCAGGGTGCTGTGAGGTTCAGTTCTGTCTCCTTGGTAGCCTATGACCCCGTGGCCTCCACACCCAGCACCTGCCTTGGGAACCCCTGGCCTGCTGGCAGGGTCCCGGTGCTGATCACATATCTCGGGGAACTCGGGTTTCTTCTCCAGTGAGGGCCCAGCTCACACAATTGGATGTGAGACAGATCCATGGTACCAGCCCCCACGAGGCTTCAAGCTCAGCATGAACAGAAAGCTCAGGTAACAGCTGAGGGCAATTGGATTGTGAGAAGAGGGTCTCTCTTGGCACAAAGGGAAAGAGGGGCCAATATAGGATGCTCAAGTGCCTTCCCAGTGCCTTAATTCCTTCTGCAAGGGATTAAAATCCTTTCGTGTCCCTTTTTTTTTTTAATTGCTGCCAACCATTCAAAGAATTAGTTTGTAAGTATGTTTGGGATAATTGTAAAATATGCTGTTGTAAAATATCTAAAATTATAATGACATTGTAGAATAATATCATGTAAGGATATTCTTTGCTCTAGGCCCTGGCAATTCCATTTCAAACTGGCTGTCAATTTCTTTTTGTAGCTTTATATAAACTTTGTCAGGGAGGCAACACCACAAATTACTTACTTTAGTTCAAGAGGCCAAATATGTTGACTTTCATTTACAATCCTTATGACTTTTGAAGGAAACTTCTCTTTGTTTCCTTCCAAAATAATTTTCAGTCTACAGTGAGTTTCATTTAAAAATTTTTGCTTGTGACTCTTTTGTAACTGCCAATTAGTACTTCTCAATCCCTTCACCTCTTTCACCCAGTCCTCCAGACCCTCTCCCCTCTGGCAATAACCAGTACGCTCTCTGTATCTATGAGTCTTTTTAATTTTGTTTGTTCATTTATTTTGTTCTTTAGATTCCACACATAAGTGAGATCCTATGGCATTTGTCTTTCTCTGCACTGACTTATTTAACTTAGCAAAATACCCTCTAGGTCCATCCATGCTGTTGCAAATGGTATGAGTTCATCTTTTTTATTAATGGCTGAGTAATATTTCATTGTATAAATGTACCACCACTTTTTTTAAACCACTCAGCTACTGATGGGCACTGAGACTGCTTCCAAATCTTGGCTTTTGTAAATAATGCTACAACTTAGTGTTTTGGGTTTCTTTGGATAAATCCCCAGTAGTGGAATCATTAATTGGGTCATAAGGGAGTTCCCTTTTTAATTTTTTGAGGTGCCTCCACAGTGTTTTCCATAGTAATGCCGGTGGTCTTGATCCGGCATCTAGAAGGGTTCAGCAATCTGGAGAAGGGGCTGTGTGTAAATTAAATAAGAGTCCAGAGACGAAACATAATTTTGAAAGGCATTTGGGGGAGTGGGGGAGACAGAGGAGCTTGGCTAAAGGAACTAAGTTCTCCTCATCTCAGGACCCCTTGCTTTTTATTAACACAAATCGTCCTAAGGTGAGGTAGATATACACATCCAAGGGTAGGGTTAGGTACAGAATCCATTGTCAGGTTTGAGAGAAACTGCCTTTGGCTGTTCAGGTGTTTGGCCAACAGGAGGCAATAACAAGTAGACTGAGATGCCCTGAGCTGTCTGGCAGCAAGCAGTCATTCTTTTCAGGTTTGGGGAAATGCCTTTCCGCCATCCCAGATGATTCAGCCCTGCTGACATGCTGGAATTGGCTTCTGGCACATAATGCCTGCACCAATCTGCATTACCACCAACAGTGCACCAGGGTTTCCTTTTCTCTACATCCTTGCCAAAACTTGTTGTTTGTGGGTTGATTATAGCCATCTGACAGGTGTGAGGTGATACTTAATTGTGGTTTTAATTTGTATTTCTCTGGTGATTTGTGATGTTGAAGATTTTTTCATATGTCTCTTGGCCATCTGTATGTCCTCTTTGGAGAAGTGTCTCTTCAGGTCCTCTGCCCATTTTTTAATGGGATTGTTTTGTGTTGAATAGTATGAGTTCTTTATAAATTTTGGATATTAACCTCTTATCACAAGTGTCATTGGCAAATATTTTCTTCCATTCAGTAGGTTGTCTTTTTGTTTTGTTGATAAGGTTTCCTGTGCTGTGGGAACATTTTTGAAAATATTTTTATTGATTTCAGAGAGGAAGGGAGAGGAAGAGAGAGAGAGAAACATCAATTATAAGAAAGAATCATTGATAGGCTGCCTCTTTCATGCCCCCTACCAGGGATCAAGCCCAAAACCAGAGCATGTGCCCTGACTGGGAATTGGATCATGACCTCCTGGTTTATAGGTCAACACTCAACCACTGAGCCATGCTGGCTGGGCAGCTGTATGAAAACATTTTAGTTTTTTTTTTAATTGAATTTATTGGGGTGACATTGGTTACTAAAATTATATAAGTTCAGGGGCACAATTCTATAATACATCATTTGTATATTGTATTGTGTATTCACCACCCCAAGTGTCTCTTTCCATCACCATTTATCCCGTTTACCCCCTCCTGCCTCCCCTCCTCTTTCCCTCTGATAATCACCATGCTATTGTTTGCCTATGAGTTTTTTCCTCCTCTTAATCCCTCACCTTTTTCACCCAGCCCTCCTACCCCCGCCCCTCTGACAGCTGTCAATCTATTTTCTGTATTTATGAGTCTGTTGAAAACTTTTAAGATTGCTGTAGTCCCATTTGTTTATTTTTGTTTGTTTGTTTGTTTCCCTTACCCAATGAGAAAAAACACTGCTAAGAGAAATGTCAAAGATTTTACTGACTATGCTTTCTTATAGGAGTTTCATGGTTTTGAGCCTTACATTTAAGTCTTTAATCCATTTTGAGTTTATTTTTAAAAAATATTTTAGTTAAAAATTAATTTAGAGTTTTACAGATGTCCCCCATTTTCACCCCTCAACTTGGCTCCTGCCCCACTCCAGGCCTTCACCATACTATTGTCTGTGGCTATGGCCTATGCATATATTCATATAAGTTCTTTGGTTTATGGTGTAAGAAGGTGGTCTAGTTTCATTTTTTGGGGGGTATGTATCTGTCCAATTTTCTAAACACCATTTATTGAATAGACTGTCTTTACCCATTTGCATGTTCTTATCTCCTTTGTTAAATATTAATTGACTATATAGGCATGGGTTTATTTCTGGGTTCCCTATTCTGTTCCATTGATCTATATGTTTGTTTTTATGCCAGTGTCATGCTGTTTTGATTATTATAGCCTTGTAGTATAGTTTGATATCAGGTAGCATGATAACTCCAACTTTATTCTTTTTTGCTGAGTCTATTTGGTGTCTTTTGTGGTTCCAAATAAATTTTTGGATTATTTATTCTAGTTCTGTAAAGTATACCATTGGTATTTCAATAGGTATTGCACTGAATCTATAGATTGCTTTGCATAGTATGGACATTTTAATGATGTTAATTCTTCCTATCAATGAACACAGTATATGCTTCCATTTATTTGTATCTTCTTCAGTTTTTTCCCTCAGTATCTTATAATTTTATGAGTACATATCTTTTATCCCTTGGTTGAATTCATTCCTACATATTTATTTTTTTGATGTAATTGTAAATAGGATTTTTTTTAGTTTCCCTTTATGATAGTTCATTATTGGTGTTTAAAAAATGCAACTGATTTCTGAATATTTATTTTGTATCCTGCTACTTTTGTGAATTCATTTATCAGTTCTAATTTTTTTTTTGTGTGTGTGGAATCTTTAGGGTTTTCTATATACAGTGTCATGTCATCTACAAATAATGAGAGTTTTACTTGTTTTCCAATTTGGATGTGTTTTTTTTCTTCTTCTTGTCTGATTACTGTGGCTAGGACTGCTAGTACCATGTTAAAAAGAGCGGTGAATTGTGCTGCTATGAACATAGGCGTGCATGTATCCTTTCTGATTGGTGTTTACAGTTTCTTGGGATATATTCCTAGAAGTGGGATCACTGGGTCAAATGGGAGTTCCATTTTTAGTTTTTTTAATTTACCATAGCTAAGATTTGGAAACAGCCTAAGTACCCATCAGCAGATGAGCAGATTAAAAAACTGTGGTACATCTACACAATGGAATACTACGCTGAGGTAAAAAAAGAAGTTCTTACCATTTGCAACAGCATGGATGGAACTGGAGAGCATTATGCTAAGTGAAATAAACCAGTCAGAGAAAGATAAATATCACGTGATCTCACTCATTTATGGAATATAATGAACAACATAAAATGATGAACAAAAACAGATCCAGAGAGAGAGGAATCCAAGATGGTGGCGTAGGTAAACACCTAAACTGCTGCCTCGCACAACAATTTAAACTGCAACTAAAAGACAAAACGTCTATCACCCAGAACCACGGGAAAGCTGGCTGAGTGGAAGTTCTACAACTAGAAGGAAAGAGAAAAGAGCATTGAGACGTGCACAAGCGCTGAAAAGCTGAGGTACGGAGGCGTGGGATCTGGGCTGGCAGCAGGCGTTGCTTTTTTCAACCCGAAGGGAGACAAGCCCCCAATTACTCTGAAATACAGTTTCTGGGGAGACGTGGGGGACCCAAACTCCTATGGGGAGAAGCTGGATTGTCTGCTACTGGGTCGGAAAGTGAGGGGGGGCCTGCTTGTAGAGCTGCGCACAGGAATAATTGTTTATCTGCGCTGGGGCATGGGACTGGACGCAGTTGGAGACACAGAGCCGGCTAACTAGCAGCCATTGCTGTTTGCCATGCCCTAGCCTAGTGACGCCCTGAGACCCCACCCCACACAACCTACAAACCCACCCAAGCTCCAAGCAGTGGCTTTTGCATATGAATGGACTGCAGCTTAACCTAATAAACTTGCAGCCTGGATCAGGCAGCTCCAAAACCTCCAAACCCCAAGCAAAGAGGAGAAAACTGTAGCTCTCGCTGTAGCTCCTGCTGGGTGGACTCAGACAATAGCTGACCTGCACCCCATTGGAGATCCAGAAGCCAGTATACCTAGTGGTCAGTGTGAGAAACCAGATTTCAACTCCTCACATCCATAAGTGACACATTCAAGAGGCAGACTCAGCGAGCACTAAAGCCCCACTGAAACAAGTCCTGCACCATAAGCGTGTCTCCAGCACAGCAGTTCTTATAGACACAGCGAGTCCTCACAGCCGATTGGCCTGGAGGTCAATTCCTCCCAGTGTACCAACAGCAATTAAGGCTTAACTACACCAAGACTTTGCACTCGTCCCACAAAGGGGTGTACCAAGAGCGTCCACATCAGATGATTGGGGAGGCTGAGCTACTGCCCCCTATAGGTCACCTACCACACAAAGCCACTCCATCAACACAGGGAAGCAGCCAAAATACGGAGACAAAGAAACATGTCACGAATGAAAGAAACGGAGGAAAGCAAACTACTGGATGACATAGAGTTCAGAACCACATTTATAAGGTTACTCAAGAATCTTCTAAAAACCGCTGAGAAACTTAATGACACTTCTGAGGAGCTTAGTGAGACCTTCAAGGACCTTAATGAGAATGCCAAAAAAATGGAAAAGGACCAGTCAGAAATGAAGCACACACTGTCTAAAATAAAGAATATACAGAAACTCAACTGTAGATCAATGTACCCCAAGAATCAAACCAAAGATCTGAAATATGAGGAAACAAAAAACACCCAACCAGAAAAACAAAAAGAAAAAAGAATCCAAAAATATGAAGATAGTGTAAGGAGCCTCTGGGACAACTTTAAGCGAACCAACATCCGAATTTTTGGGGTGCCAGAAGAATAGAGAGAGCAAAATACTGAAAACCTATTAGAAGAAATAATGACAGAAAACTTTCCCTACCTGGTGAAAGAAATAGACTTACAAGACCAGGAAGCACACAGAACCCCATACAAGAGGAATCCAAAGAGGACCACACCAAGACACATCATAATTAAAATGCCAAGGGCAAAAGACAAAGAGAGAATCTTGAAAGCAGCAAGAGAAAAACGGTTAGTTACCTACAAGGGAGTACCCATACGACTGTCAGCTGATTTCTCAACAGAAACTATGCAGGCCAGAAGGGAGTGGCAAGAAATATTCAAAGTGATGAACAGCAAGAACCTACAACCAAGATTACTCTACCCAGCAAAGCTATCATTCAGAGTTGAAGGTCAGATAAAGAGCTTCACAGACAAGAAAAAGCTAAAGGAGTTCATCACCACCAAACCAGGATTACATGAAATGCTGAAGGGTATTCTTTAAGAAGAGGAAGAAGAAGAAAAAGGTAAAGATAAAAATTATGAACAACAAAATGACATCAAATACATACCTACCAACAAGTGAATCTAAAAATCAAGTGAATAAAAATCTGAAGAACAGAATGGACTGGTGAATATAATAGAATCAGGGACATAGAAAGGGAGTGGACTGATGACTCTCAGGGGAAGCAGGTGTGAGGGGTGCGGGAAGAGATTGGATAAAAATCTTACTCCTATGGATGAAGACAGTGGCGGGGGGTAAGGGCATGGGGTGGGGTGGGGAATCAGGTGGAGGGGAGCTATGGGGGAAAAAAAAAGGAACACCTGTAATAATCTGAACAATAAAGATTTATTAAAAACAAAACAAAACAAAAAACAGATCCAGAGACAGAGAAACATTGATCAGACTATCAAACCTCAGAGGGAAGGTAGGGGAGGGTGAGGGTAAGAGGAAGAGACCAACCAAAGGACTTATATGCATGTATATAAGCCTAACCAATGGACACAGACACCAGGGGGGTAAGGGCATGAGTGGGAGAGACAGAAGGGGGTATTGGGGGAATAAGGACACATATGTAACACCTTAATCAATAAAGAAATAAAAAAAAAAGAGAGTGGTGAAAATGGATATCCCTGTCTTGTTTCTGATCCTTTTTTTTGTTAATCCTCACTGGAGGTTATTTTTTCCACTGGTTTTAGAGAGAGTGGAAGGGAGGGGGAGGAGGGAGAGAGAGTAGAGAGAGAAACATCAATGTGAGAGAGCTACACCAATTGGTTGTCAACTGTGGTGGGGAACCTGCAACTTAGGTACTTGCCCTTGACCCGAAGAGAACCCAAGACTCTTCAGTCTGTGGGCCAATGCTCTAACTACTGAACAACACGAGCCAGGGCTTGTTTCTGCTCTAAAGGGAAATGCTGGAACCATAAGCTTTTTGAGGGCAGATATCATCTTTGACATTTTTTACTTCCCTATCTCTTATCAACTGCGTTCTTGACAATGCGAAGCACATAGCAGTTACTATATTGAATTCAATGTTTATATAAATACTACTAGAGGCCTGGTACATGAAATTCGGGCACTCTGGCGGGGGGCGGGGGGCGGGTCCCTCAGCCTGGCCTGCACCCTCTCGCAGTCTGGGAGCCCTCAGGGGATGTCCACAGCGAGCGGGCCTAAGCCAGCAGTCAGAGGCTGCTGTGCTCGCCATCTGTGAGCCTATGGGAGAGCACTGACCACCAGGGGGCAGCTCCTGCATTGAACATCTGCCCCCTGGTGGTCAGTGTGCATCACAGTGACCAGTGGTTCCACTGTTTGGTCGATTTGTATATTAGTCTTTTATTATATAGGATTATTAGCAGTCTATGCAGGCTGGTGAAAAACTCTCATCATAACTATTTGGAAGGATCTTCTAAGTCACATAGAATACACTTTTTCTGCATCAAAATACCATCTACAGTGTTCCTGTGAGGACTGGTAGTCACAGCTATTATCCAGTGACTCCCAGGGGATCAGTGTAGTTGCATGGTGAGGAGTAGCAGCAATCACCCTCACTGCCCTTGAATCCTGGCTGAGCCTTTTACTCTACATGTGCCTTTGAGGAAGCTATGTAGTGTTCAGGAGCCTTAGTTTTCTTTTCTACAAAATGGGGATAGTGGTGGAGTCTCCTTATATAGGGCTGTAAAGATTAAATAGAAAAAAATGGGTATATATATAAATTCATGCACACATAGCATATACACGTAATATATACTAGTATATATGTACACTGAGTGGCCAGATTATTATGATTTCTGAACGCATAATAATCTGGCCACTCAGTGTGTGTGTGTGTGTGTGTGTGTGTGTGTGTGTGTGTGTGCATATATATATATATATATATATATATATATATATATATATATCTTAGAGGCCTGGTGCATGAATTCGTGTATGGGGTCTGGCTAGCCTGGCCAGGGGGAGGGGACATGGGTGGTTGGCTGGCCTGCCTGCTGGGTGAACTCCTGGTCGAAGGGACAGTTTGCATATTAGCCTTTTATTATATAGGATATTCACTGAGTGGCCAGATTATTATCTGTTCAGAGATCATAATAATCTGGCCACTCAGTGTATATGTATTTTATATAGCTCTTCTGTATATATACATAGATAATGATATTTAGCAGAGTCAGCAAGGGCAAATACTCCATTGGGGTGGCTATTATTATTATTCCAGAGACAGCTTATCCACTCTTCCTAAAGATGGACTCTTCAATTGGGAACAGCTGTTATTGTTAGCAAGTGCTTCAAAATCTGAAGGCTGGATCTTTTGTCCTCTGACTTCAACATAAAGGTTCAATATTGAAACTAGATTGCAAATCTTATTCTCCCAAAGGAGTAATGTTTAAACGTGTGCTGATTTTGTTTGGCCTTCTGAAACTAGAGAGGATAATTCTTTTCCTTTCCATGATTTGTCTTCAAATAAGAGAAGTGAGTGGTTGCTCCTCGGCCAGTGTTTCCCAAACGGAGGAAAGAGTCTCTTTTCCAAGTCACAATGCTCAACTGGACATTAAAGGCTCCGAGAAATCCTGCAATACATCATTCCCCAAGCTCAGGTGAGCATGGAACCCTTTTGTCACGTGACATTTACTAATGTCCCTCTAATTTCCTGTACACATTTTTATTTGCCCTGTATTCAACAAGGTTTGGGTGTTGACTACAGATTACTACCGATCTTGGAAATAAGTGCCTTATTTTAACAAAAAATAATTTAATACTTTTTTTTCTTTTTACTTAAAAACTTGCTCTAACTAGTTTGGCTCAGTGGATAGAGTGTCAGCTTACAGACCAAAGGTTCCCAGGTTCGATTCTGGTCAAGGGCACATACCTTGGTTGCAGGTTCCTCCCCCTGGGCCCTGGTTAGGGGGCTCGTGCAGGAGGCAACCAGTCGGTGTCTTTCTCTTACATCAGTTTTTCTCTCTGTCTTTCCCTCTCTTCCACTCTCTCAAAAAAAAAAAAAAAAATCAATGGAAAAATATCCTTGGGAGAGGATTAACAACACAAAAAACAAAAAACCCACACAAGCAACAACAGCAAACTTCTCTTCCCACGTCTTCCTTTCGCTCTTTTCAGAAAAACCTTTTTCACTGTTGGCAAACCCGGGAAGACACAGAGCAGGAGGCCGAAGAGCTTTGCTCTCCGCAACCTGCTCTCCCCTCTTCCTCTCCTCCACACCCCCCTCTCAGAAGTAAAGCTCCTGCTGCTCTCTACCAGCTGCTGTCATCGCAGTAGTAGATCAAGAAGGGTTACACACACAGGCAGAAACCTCGCTGCCTTTTATTTTCCCCCTGTTCTTGGAGGTGAGGTTTCCCACTGTAGAGGGATGAAAGTGCAGCATGAAAAATTAAAACCTGAAGCGAAGGACATGTTTCCACCAGAACCTTCTCCTCCCCCTCTTCTCTCCATCACTCCTGAAAACTGGCTCCGAAGAAGAATACCTGCTCTGTTTAGTAAGTGGGCTCCTCACGCAGCTACTAGTAAAGCCTGATGTTGAGGAAAAGGTCAGTTCCATGATGCGAGTGACAGCGCTCCTACTCATTGTTTCTGCCCTGATAGAGGAAGGCCCGCACTCCGTTTGCAGGCAAGCTGTGCAATTAGGTTCGAGGGACAGCACATGCCCCAGGTCACCAAGCACAGACTTCCCATTTTACCGATGAAGCAGTTGTGGCCCAGAGAGGGTAAGTGGTTCAGCCTATGCCACAAAGCAGAGATGACTTCCTCCTACCACTCTAATGGTACCTTTCTTTGCCGTCCTTTCTGCTCTTTTCTGTGTGTGGGTTGTAAGGGCGAGAGGAAACAATTGGCTTCACAAATCAGGTTTTTACCTTTCCTCACTGGCATCCAAGAAATATATTGCTGGGCTTAAGGTCTTTCTCATTCATTCAATATATATTTATTAAGTGTTTACCGGATGTCAGGCATTGTGCCAGGACATTCTTCCGCTGCATCTGTTAAACAGCCAGGGTTTATTTCCTTCTGACGCTGGTAGAATGAGGCCCGAGGCCAGTTGCCCGAGGTACAAGAATTGTCATTTTATATTTTCTGGTTCCCGGCACCAGACACTTTGGCCTCACTCACCAGAGAACCCTCGCTGTGTTTTTAGCCTCTTGGTGTCCCTTGAACCAAGTGGTCCGAGTCTGAGCCCTTGGGCTTGCAGCTTTCCAGAGTGGCCTGCGGAGTCTTTGTGTGGCCATTTCCTTGCAGGGGCCAAGGAGTGGTCCTCTTTCTTGAAGACTGTGGTAGTATGGGATGGGCCGAGGGGGGTGCACCTGAGTAGACCCTCATCTCCACAGTGCATGGGCCTGGCTAAGTGGATTGAGGGTGTTTCCCCAATCCTTCCAGACTCCTAGGGCTGCTATGAGACTGATGTTACAAGAAGGGGAAGGGGAACAGAGGTGCATGCTCTAGCCCTGCCTGGTGTGGCCAAGGGTTGAGCATCTTCCCTGTGCACCAAAAGGTCTCTGGTTCATTCCCAGTCAGTGCATATGCCTGGGTTGCAGGTTCAATCCCCAGTAGGGGACATGCAGGAAGCAGGTGATCCATGTTTCTCTCTCTCGCTCTCTCTTCCCCTCTCTCTCAAATAGAGAGAGAGAGAGAGAGAGAGAGAGCGAGAGAGAGCGAGAGAGAGAGAGAAAGAGAGAGAGAGAGAGGTCATTCAAGATGGAAGCCACAGTCTTATATAACTTAAAGCTGGAATTGACATCCCATTTCTTCTGCCATGTTTAGGGGAGAGGATTGCAAGAATATGAGTACCAAGAGTTGGGGATGATTGCATGACCAGGAAGAAAAGGAGTGACAAGGTCTAGGAGGATGCTGTGAGGTGACTTGATTGGTTCAAAAGTCTTGTCCCTTCCCAGCTGCTGAGGTATGGATTCTCAACCATGGGGAAAGACACAGCCTGTGGTTAGACAGAAGGTCAAAGAGGACTTCAGAGAGGCAGAGCCCCGTCATACTAATCCTCCTATTGGAGACCCTTGTGAGGTCCCTTTGTAAGGAGCCAGTGGGGAGGGGACGTGAGGCAGTGCTTAGGACACGTCCTTCTGAGAGTGAGCAGCTAAAGAAAAGTTGACTTCAACTGGGTGTATAGTCTCACCCCAAGTTACAGTAAAGTAAGAGTGGCAAAAAGGGGGCCAAGCAAGTAATACAAGTTAAGTGGCAGGATATAGTGCCATAGGGACTGGTGAGGACTAGGGGAAAATGGAAAGTGGAGGCCCCACTAAAGGGGCTACATTGGCAATTGTTGCTACATCTTTACATTGTTAAAGAAATACTGAAATCCAGACTTTTAATTTACATTTCCTATTTACAAAATGTTGCCAAATAATTTTAAAAAATTAAAAGCACTGTTTTAGTACACTGAAATCTCTCTCTCTCTCTCTCTCTCTCTCTCTCTCTCTCTCTCTCTCTCTCTCTCTCTCTCCCCCTCTCTCCTCTCTCTCTCTCTGCCTCTCTACCTCTGGCAGATGACTTGCAAGAGATAGAGGCAGGGTACTGCATACTTTTCCTGAGCAACATTTCTCCTTGCTGTTTTAGCTCAAGGGCCATGTCACAGAAGAAATAGGACAGGGAGACATTGGTATTTATGGAATGTTATGGAGTAAACTAATTCTAAAAAAAAAAAAAAAAAAAAAAAATCATACCCACTTTTATCCTTACTTATTTAATCACAAAAATGATGATGTCACCTTGTGTGAGTGTTGACCTCTCAGGAAATGATTAAACTTAATTTTGATGAGCTTCCGATAAAAAAGCAAAGAAGTGTCCATGTCTTCTCAACCGGCTGCTGGAGGGTAAGGCGTGTTCTTCCTAATGCAAAGAGGAGCAAATAGAGATTCACTGAGGATCCTTTAGGAACTGACCAGAAATCCTAAAGAAATTTACTTGTGAAACTGAGACAGCACTAAGCATATATCTGTGCTTGCACCCAAGTAAGTCTCTACATGAATAAAAGAGACATAGTTATATTAACTGATAAAGATGGGAAAGCAAGAAGGATTTAGTTTAGACACAAGGAAGTACTTAGAGAATAAGAGGACTTAAGGGTAACTGGAACAATGGAGAGGCTCCAAGATGTGTGTGTGTGTGTTAACCTAGAGTTTCTAAAACGAGGAATTAATAGCCGTCTGCCTGATGTGCTCTGTAAGTGATCTTACCCAGAAGGGGGTGGGTGAAGGAGGCACCCCCTGGATCCTTTTCCATCCTGTGATTTCCTTTTGGGCCCAGCAAACAAAGGCCACCCCAATTTACCAACTCACCCAACTGATTTACCAGCTGTGTTTTCCTCCAAGAGGTAAACAGGCAATAAAAGAAATGAAATTCCTGTTTTTTATTACTTGACCCCCATAAATCATTACTCACTCTGGGTGAGCTCTTATCTCTAAGGCATCACAAAATATTTAAAATGCTCTCTCCTTTATTACAAAAGAAATAGAGGAAATGAGCAAGAAAGCTAATGATGACGTGTCTTAGTGCAAGGACAATTCCATAAGCACCAAGACCCAGCGTGTGTGTGTGTGTGTGTGTGTGTGTTGGGGAAGTGAGGAATTTTAGGGGTTCTTTCATTTCATCCAATCTGTTCCAAACTTTTTCTAGGATTAGATTCACTTTTGAAACTTTAGGTCTTCCCAGAGCAGTGGATAGATAAGATCATATGGAATATTACTTTCCATATTTGGTTACCTATAAAGCCTATCTTGAACTAAAAGTTGATTGTGCCAAAATAGGGGGCTTTTGTGTGATGCTGGTGAGCAGGTGGGTGCTATTCTGTCACTATGACAAGAAGCATTTTTGCATTAAAACAGGCTCCTCAGACCACATTACAGCCACTTGGCCTGGAGGGACCCTCCTTCAAAACCTTTGTAGTCTCTTCCCTAAGTGTAATTGTTAACATCTTTTGCACATAATCATTAACCATGTTCCCTAACAGATAATAACCTACTGTACTTAGCATTTTCTATCCCTGAGTGCTCTGTGAAATTCAGAGAATGTAAGGGCTATTCCCATATTACTTTACCCAACCAAGAAATAGAAAGCAATTTTTGAAAGCTGGGAAAGTTTACATTTTCCACAAATATATTGTGTTGAACCTGGTATGGGTGTACCTGTCACGTATGCCCAGCTGTCCTCCATCCCTGGCTTTGAGTCCTTGATGACCTCCCACGGGCATCTTCTGAACCGCCCTGGGCTCCCTCCTCCTGTCTGTGTCCCCCTTTTTGCCACAGTGTCTGCTCACATAGTAGTGCCCATTTGTGTTTCAGATTTATTGCACTCACTTGCCAGGATAGACGGGGATTTTTTTTTTCTGTTTGTAGGAGTTTTCCTCATAGATTTCTCCTTATCACCTAACATCATTCCTTAAGACTCCCAAGGCTCATGTCATTATGCAGAGAATTCATATTTCTCTCTTGACTCTACTTTGCCCAAGAAAATCTCTTGCTAAGGAGAAAGCCCTTGTTTTATCTTTGATGGGTACATTCAAAATTTCAGGGAAGTTAGATGAATCACATTAAAAAGCGAGTGAGTGAGAGAAACAAGGGAAGAAAAAAGAAAACTCCAAACTCCAAGACATGGTAGAGATTGATCTTTACCAACATCTTTCCAAGGCTTTGATTAAAGCATTGCACTAGGTTACCATGTTGTTACACAAATAGGATGCAGAATGGTTATGATGACAAAGAGGGCTTAGGTGTTCTAGAAGTTACCTTGCTGGGGCGCCTGGATTCTCAAGGTGCAGCAATACCCTTTAATAACCTGGGCTGTCTCTTGCAGGTTAGGGGTGGGGCCACGAAGAAGATTCTCAGTCACACAACATGTTTACTCCGTGCCCTGCTCATCTTTCTCTGCTGGTTAAGTTGACTATAATGAGCTTCCAAAACTACATGGGTGCCATATTTTCTGAACTCCAAATCTGGACCCATGGCGAAACCATCATACTGTGGGTGGTAGAATCAATATCTTTAAAGTCCTGTGACTGAAGGAAGTAGGCAAAGCCCTACTCTAAAGGGAAAAAAGCCCAGCAGAGGATGCGAAAGGTCAAAGGTCAGCCTGCTGGATGGGGGTGTATGGGGGTGACTTGAGGAAGGGCTGAATACATATGTAATATGTATTTGATGTATAACATATATACTACATACAGTATATATAGAATTGTTTTTTTAAATGAGCCACTCAAGCATTTGAAGCAGCAGCTGACTAGGCCACTTCTATCTCCTTGCTTAGCTTTGGTTCCAGCAGCCTGGTTCCAACAGCGTTACAGCTCCCTTTTGTCCACCCTCCCTCCAAAAAGCCCAGGAAATGGGGCCAATCCCCTTGTGTTGTACTCCAGGCAAAGCTTCTCTCATAATGAGCTCCCCTGTGAGGCAGAAACCTCGGCCATGAATGCCCAATAGTGAACCGAATTATACATTTCTTCTTTCCAATTAAATGTTGTTTATTACTAGAGGCCCAGTGCACAGCAGGGAGGGGGGTCCCCTCGATCCAACCTGCACCCTCTCCAATCTGGGACATCCCTCTCACAATCTGGGACCACTGGCTCCTAACTGCTCACCTGCCTGCCTGCCTCATCACCCCTAACTGCTCCCCTGCTGGTCTGGTCACCCCTCACTGTCCCCCTCTTCCAGCCTGGTCACCCCCCACTGCCTTTCCCCTGCTGGCCTGGTCACCTCCAACTGCCTCCCCTGCAGACCTGGTAGCCCCATACAGCCTGCTGTTTGGTTGTTTGGTTGCCCCTCACTGACCCCTCCTGCCAGCCTAGTCATCCCATGCAGCCTGCTGCTCAGTCATTTGTTGCCCCTCACTAACCCCCCTGCCGGCCTAGTGTCCCCATGCAGCCTATTTGGTCATCCGTTTGGTTGTGATGGTTGCTTAGGCTTTTATATATATAGATGCTCCTGCATTCCTACTGATAGCATAAAACTGTGCATGGGGAAAGCATACTGGGCTCCAATTTTGTGTGAGTGTGTGTGCGTGTGTGTTTGTGTGTCAAAACTCCTCTAGTTAGCATCACCATGAGTAAAGTTTCTTTTGGGAGGAGGTATTGAGTTGGGGCACTGAGACTCTATCCCATCATGTTTCTGAAGGCCTAAGGCAGAGGAAATTCTTGACGTACAGAATATAATTATCCAAAAATGGAAGATGGCCAAGGTGCTGGAGCAAAGATTTCCTGTTCTCACACACGCTGGAATATTTCAAGAGCCTCCCTGTCATAACCAATTGGACACAATTTCCAGGGATGAATGACAATGTGTAGGGCAGGAAGAGAACAGCTGGCTGCTGGGCCAATCTATTGTTCTGCATTAATCTGACTTTTTCTTTTCTTGGTGAGAGTCCTGGTGATGAACTTATTTACAATCACTCTGCCTGCCACATGTCAGTTCAGAAATATTCCAATGCCATGTGGCATTCGTTATATGGTGTGGGATCTGAGCCAACCAGTTGGAGCCAAGGATGTGGATAAGCTTTATTTATTGGCAAAATTAATAACCAGTCGCTATGACTTGAGCCAGTCAGAAGGCACATTCATAGCAGTTCAGGGCCTCTGGGATGAACTGGCCCAGCCTTTGATTGGCTTCAGCCGCAAGCTCATTCTGTCGTGTACACCAATCAGCATGTGGTGGTCCGCAGGGGCACTGCCGCGGCTCTGCATGGGAATCCATCAGATAAACCGATTAAATCTGCATTAATTACAGGGCCCAGTGTAAGTGCTGTGGGTGCCCTTGAATATTGCTGGGAGGGTCAATTGCTTTGGCTTGGAAAAATAAATGCATTTCTGTCATTGCTGGAAGCTATTACCTGGTGACAACATTCTACTACATTGGTATTACCTTTTAATTAATGAGTACCTGAGGAATAAATTCTGACCACAGCCCCAGGTATATGCTATTCAGAGGTGGGAGCAGGTAGAAAGAGAGACTGAGGAACATGCAAAGTCTTTTCAGTGGCCTACAAGACTTGACATGACTGACTTCTATGTCTCAGATAATCCCCTACCCTTCTCCCTTCATGCCCTCATCACCCTTGATTCCCTTCTTTCCTGCCTAAGGATTTAGATATCCTCAGCTTGGAATGCTTTGCCATGCCCCCCTCCTCCCCAAGATATTTGTATGACTGGCTCTTTCTTGTCATTCACAGCTCAGTTTAAATGCTACCTCAGCAGGGAGACCTTCCCTAGTCACCATATGGTAAGGCCTCATTCATTCACTCTGTATTACATCATCCTTTTTTATTTTTTCCATTGCCACCTGAGACTCCTGTTCAATACCTTATTTGTCTGTAATGTGGTTCCTCCAAGTTCACTACTGTATCCTCGGCCTCTAGCACAGTCTGGCACACAGTAGGTGCTTAACGAACATTGTTTTGTGAGTGAATTGTTCTGGCTCCTCTAACTGTTTTTGGATAAGTCAGAGGACATATGGTTCAGAGTCAAGCATATGTCACCAAAGGGCTTGAATGCTGCTTCCAGTCTAAACGCTGCCCCTAATCTTGGGGTGGCTTTGGGCAAGCCACTCAGCCTATTTATGCTAATTGACCATTTTGGAGCTCCTCTGCTCTAAGACAATGTTTCCAAAGGCTGGCTTTGGGTTGAAAGGGGAGCAAGTTGAGTAATTTCTATTTTAATCATTAGAGTTTGAACCTTGAAGGAGATAGACCAGGCTGTGCCCTAGGAGATTGTCACAGAATGACATGGTGAGGGGATACCTATTAGGATACCAGTCTGCAGTCATTGAATAGCTCCCGCACTACTGAACAGGCAACGTTCCCACCTGGGAGACTGGTTTTCTCTCTTTGGTGGCCTGTGGCCCACTGAGTATTTACAGGCCAGTAAAAGCAGATTATTAGCAAATGAGAATGTGAACACTCACCCTGGGGCAGTTCCTGCCTGGATCCCACACCTAGTTCCTCTCGTGGAGCTTGTGAAGAAGCTGGGCAGCGTTACAGGGAGACACTAAGCTCTGAGAAGGAGAGAAAAGGGTCTGTGTCCCTCTCCTGTGGTGACAGAAGCCTGTACTGCTGACAGCCTTCACCCCTTATCTTTTTTTTTTTTAAGCAGGAAGTGTGTACCTGCCGGGCACAGGGGCCAGCAGGCAGCCCAATGGCCTGGGGTGGTTTGGTGAGCAGGACAGTGGTGCAGAAGGAGGTCACATTCTGCAGTCGGTGGTTCTTCACACGGGCAGCACCTGCGAATTGCCTGAGAGGCTTTTGAAGTAATCAAGTTAAGGCCCCAACACAGAGACTCCAGTTTTTTTTTTTTAAATCCTCATCTAAGGATATGTTTATTGAATTGTGTGTGTGTGTGTGTGTGTGTGTGTGTGTGAGAGAGAGAGAGAGAGAGAGAGAGAGAGAGATTGACTGGTTGCCTCCTATACACACCCTCAATTGGGGATGGAACCCACAACCTAGGTATGTGCCCTGGCCGGGAATAGAACCCACAACCCTTTGGTGCACAGGATGATGCTCCAACTGAGCCACCTGGTCAGGGCTCACCCTTATTCTTACCATTTTCAAGTTTAGGTAACCTGAAGAGCAGAATGCATGAGGTTGGATGGTCATGCTGTTCCCAGCTTTAAAAGGCATTGCCCCTCGCCCTGGCCAGTTTGCTCAGTGGATTGAGCATCGGCCTGTGGACTGAGGGGTCCCAGGTTCGATTGTGGTCAAAGGCATGTGCCTGGATTGTGGGCTCAATCCCCAGTAGGGGGTGTGCAAGAGGCAGCTGATTAACGATTCTCTCTCATCATGGATGTTTCTTATCTCTCTCTCCCTCTCTCTTCCTCTCTGAAATCAATAAAAAATATTTTTAAAAAAAGGCACTGCACCTTAATGTGTTTTAAAAGGACCCAAGCAATTTGAAAAGAAGCAAAATACAAGTGGCAAAGTGCTTGTGTGAGAGTGGTGATATCACTCCCAGGTCGGGGACTGATGGAAAAGATGGCAAATCCAGCAGCAGGGCCATGCCAGGCTGGAAGCAGGATGGCCCGGACCTCCCATCGCAGCGAGCTCCCGAAGCCCTTTGTTTAAGCAGCTGTAGTAGGCAGGGAGGGGGCTTCCCGGGCCCCTCTCCACCCTCAGCCATAGTGGTCTGAGCGCCTCCCCCGCGTATCCCATCCAGTGTGCCCAGGGTTCTATCCCAGAATTTGTATTTAAAGGAAACCCTACTTTCCTTGCTTTTCATGTTCAACCCTAGAATAATAATAATTATAATAAAGTTTACTTCATTCTAAACCAAGAACATACTAATGACCTTTCCCAAATGAATGAAGTGCCCATAGCTCACAATATGAATCTAAATCAACTTCTTTCCTAGCATGAAAAACAAACAAATGCAAGTTTCCAGGAAGGTCAACACCAGAGGGGACTCTGAAGGGACCTGGGGGCACCTCCAGTGTCCAGCGGTTGATCTTTCACAAAAGTAAACAGGACTTTCCTTGCTGGTTTCTGAGCAGTTTGCCGAGGGACACACACCAGGTTTCAACAACACACGGTTGCGAGGCCGAGCGCCAAGTGCCCGGCGTGAAGGGCAAATCCGTGTTGTTGTAGGGTGTGCGGCCACATACGGCGCAGATGCCTGCTGCTTGCAAAGAATGTCAGTGCAGTGAAAAGACTTTCTGAGACTTGGCAATATTGTTAATTCCTTTGCCATTTTATATGAGCAAGAGGATTAATTAGCATTGGCTTTATAGAGTTATATCTAAATGCATATGTTTTGGGTTAGATATTTCTTTTTACTAGATTAGTCAGACGCGTTCCCCACTGCGAGGGCCGCCTCATGGGAGTCATTTGTGCCGCCTGAATGCCTCTTGTTTGCAGAGTGTGTTCTCCAGGGCCGACACCAGCACCGCTGGCAGCGGGGCGGCTGTGTCCTTACCTTGCAATGTTACTTTTGAGGAAGCAACCAGAAGGAAATGGGTAGGGATTTAGAATACAGCGGCAGGCGCCATCACAGAATGCCTTTTGTTATTATTTTGTCCATCCTTCAAATGACTTTTTAAGAACAGTCTTCTTTTCCCAATTGCATATTTCTTTTGTTTTCATATTTTAAAGGAGAGAAAAGAAAGGACGTTCTTTGCAGCAGGGCATCTTTTAATGAAGCTCAGAATAGCCAACAGAGCGACTTATCCTGACCTCTGCAGTGTTCAGATCGGAGCCGACGAGGGTCCCGGCTCTTCCTTCTGTCAATTAAGCCATAATTAGCAGAAGAACTTTTCTGGGACCCTTGGGTGACCTTGGAAGTGCAGGATATTCCCGAAATAGAAGTTTTCACAATTTTCTTTCTTACTACTCATGTAATGAGGGTAGTTGGCGTCACTCATCCCCCAGCACTGGGTCCAGCACAGGGAGGCGCACGGTGATGGCTGTGGAATGAATCAAGCGCTTGGCTTGGTCCTGTGCCCTCGTCTAGCTGTGTGGGGTTCACGGAGATGCTCATTAACAGAGTCATTCCAGGCGCCCGCCTCAAAGTTATGATTTGATAGGTCGGAGAAACGGGCAGGAATCCCTATTTTTAACACCTATCCTGGTGGATTTGGACGCAGGTGCCCTCTGAGCCTCACACATTGGCGCGGGGGGGGGGGGGGGGGGAAGTGCTCTGTGGGTATGGCGTTTCAGAAATTTCGAGGAAAAGTTTCTTCCAGCAAGCTTAGCTCCTTCCATTTCCGTCCATGCCCATGGCCTCCTCTGAGGACCCTCCACGATGGCTCCCTCCCTCTGCACTGTTGCTCTGGCAATGTCTTCAGTGCCACTCCCCAGCCTGCCATGTCCTGACCACAGCTAAGACCATGTGCTGCAGACCAGATTCTTTAAAAAAAAATAAATTAAAAAAATATATACATTTATTGATTTCAGAGAGGAAGGGGGAAGGAGAGAGAGAATCATTGATCAGCTGCCTCCTGCATGCTCCACACTGGGGATTGAGCCTACTAGCATGTGCCCTGACCGGGAATCGAACCATGACCTCCTGGTTCATAGGTTAACGCTCAACCACTGAGCCCCTCCAGCTGGGCTGCAGACCAGATTCTTGCTGTTCCTCTGGAGCCAACTACGAGCAGTAGGACTAGATGGCACCCATTGGTCTTACTCTGGAATGTAATTTACCCAGTGGCCAGGGTGCCTGATACTCATCCGTCTGGTGGAGGTGACCTTTGTAGGTACCTGTGCTGTGTGCTTGACACAAGACACTGAGTGAGGTTAGTGTATAAATGAGATGGTGCATTTAAACTTCTTAGCCCTATTCAGGATATATCACATATGTTCTATACATTGCAGATTTTTCTCCATGGATTGTGAGCTTTTTGAGGGTTAGGACTGTGTCCCATTCTAGGGAGTCCTTAAACCAGATTTTTCTAGGGCTGGAGCCAGAGCTGACATTCACATCAGCCTGACATAGTCATGAAGTAACCAAATAGCAAAACCGCAGAGAGGCCTCCCGTGGGCAGTTGTTAGCCACAGCGAGTGCCTGCCACCCAGAGGGGTGCTGACATTGAGACATAGGAAGTAGCTGTGCACAGAGGCTCCTGCGCAGACTCAGCAGGACAAGGGCATCTTCCCGCTCCGAAGCAGGAGACCCCCCTCCCCCGCTCTGGACCACCTTTCCTAACTGGCAGGTTTTGTAGGGGCTTGCTAAATGAGACTTTTGCTTTCCATAATAACATAAATGTGTGCAGTGGTGAACAGGAGCGGAGGAGCCAAACACTAAAAATGTAGCAGCAGAAGAATATAATTTACTCTAAACTACCGGCCACTGCAGACAGAAAGGAAGCACTTCCTCTTGCTTTGCCGGCTCTGATTCTCTGCTCCTTAGGGCACTCGGTGGCACAGCCTGAGGAGAGAGAAGCTGTGGCATTGCCTGTTAAGCTTGTGGGAAACAGGACATCAAGGTGGGGCACAGGGAGGACGGCTTCCTTTGCAAATCACTGGTTATCCCGACTGAGCGTGGCTTAAAGCGGAGGAAAACTTGCCAATAAGGAGGAGTCGGTGGTCAGCAGTTTCAGGGTTTGTTCAGCTGGTCAGCCCTCTGGGTTGGTGATTCTTTAATTCTTTTGGTCTTTTTGTTGAGGTCACAAGATGGTCATCACAGCTCTGAGACCCCAACAAGGCTCCAAGAAGGAAGGGAAGGGCTTTCTCCCTTTCTCCCCCCACCCATCAGCCACTCTCTGCCATCTCCCCACCTATCTCCTTCTCTCCTTTTTGGTCTCTCTGTTCTCCTCCTCCTCTCTCCTTCCTCTCTCCCTAATTTGTCTGGGAGAAAAATCCTTTCCAGAAGCTTCCAAAATATTTACCCAATTATTTCTCTTTGACTAGAACCAACTTATATGCTCACCTCCAAACCAATCACTAGCCAATGCCTGTGGGGTTACCATGTTGATTTAAACCTATCATGGCTTTTTTCTAAGGTCTAGGGAGGGGCTCCCTTTTTGGAGCCTGTAGCTGCCTGAATGATATCAAGACTCAATAAGCTAAGCAAGAAGAGAGGAGTGGCTATTAGGTAGGCGGCTGTATTATCTTTCTAGGGATGTCATACAAAGAGCCACAAACTGGGTGGCTTCACTAATAGAAATTTGTCTTGCAATTCTGGAGGCTAGAAGTTCAAGGTCAGGGTGTTGGCAGGGTGGACACCTTCTGAGGGCTGGAAGGAAGAATCTGTTCCTTGCCTCTTCCCCAGAGTCTGGTGACTTGCCAGCTATCTTTGGTGTTTCTTGGCAAGTGGGAGTTTCACCTTGCTATCTGCCTTCATATTTATGTGACATTGTCCCTGGGTGTGTCTGTGTCCAAATTCCTCCTTTCTATAAGGTCAACCGTCATAATGGATCAGGGGTCCACCCTATTCCAATATGACCTCATTTTAATTAGGACCCTACTTCCAAATAAGGTCACATTCTGACATACTGAGGACTTTAACACATGAATTTCGGGGGAGACAATTGAACCCATACTAGTGGTTAGTAGTGTCTGCCACATACAGTGGTCGCGTTGACCTGACCATGACAACCTCAGTTATTCTACTTTCCTGTTTGCACTTAGCATTTAATTCAGTCTAAAGAGAACTTGTGTTCTTTAAATGTCACAGAATAAAAAAGAAAATAATTGGAAAGGGTGAGCCCTAGAAACGTCAAAGAACATAAAAAATTAAAAATATCACCATCATTAGCATCATCATCAATCTACCCATTTATGTATCTACCTACTTCCTTGTTGTGGAAAACCACAGCCACTCCTCTAGCAAATCCTATGAAAGCCCTCACATAGAAATCTAAGAAGCAATAACACTGTGTAGTTACTAAACTCCATACTCAGGAGGATCATTAAGTAACTCTAATCATTTATGAAATTTAGTCTAGTGGAGTCATAAAATTGATTTTTTAAACATTTATATTCATTATTTAAACATTTCCTCCCCCCAGAGTTGGCCATGGAGAGCACACAGAGAAGTCAGTTTATGCATTTCAGACATTTTGGGACTACATATATGTCAAAATTTATAAATATTTAAAATACCTTTTAGAGCTGTACACACAGTTATGTAACAGTCTTCTCTTAAAGTGACTGAGTCTGTTACTCCCATATTTTATTTCAATGGAAAGCTCACTTCAAAGAAGACAAGAGCATGACATTTCTCCCTAAAATCTTTTTTAAAATGTTGTTAAGACGTCAAATAAAGATCGCAAAGCATCCTGAGATGTGATTATTTTGAACTTCTTGTAATACCTTTTTAGTCACCACCACTGTTGTCTGGTACTTTCTGATAGATGCTCATGGATTGTGGGGCAGACAGGGAGAAGAAGGTGCCAGCTGTGCCCTGTGTCTGACTCGGTGAGAGATGTGAGGTGGGTGAGAAAAGGCTGGTCTGCTGAGTAGTGTGTAAAACGGGCCACCTGCTAACCCGACAAGCTCAGGGAAGGCCAGCATGGCAGTCTTGCAAACTCAAAGACCTAAAATAACCACAAAGGATGGTCTGAAATTAAAACTTGAACTAAAAGCAGTTAAGGTGGGTAGTCATGTCCTAGGCTAGTATCTTCCCTGACAAAGGTCAATCTTTACCTTAACCAAGCCTATTGTCTTTTTGCATCTACGATAACATATCCTTGGAATGTCCAAGTAATTTTCCTTTTTCTGGACACCTCAAAGCCCAGGCACTGCTCTTGGAGACCACAAATCCCCTCATTGTTATTGAGTTACTTCTTGACTGTTAACTATCCTGCACCACCTAAGTAAAAGAAGTATGTGTCTATCATTTTATTTTTTATCTAATCCCAGAGGTTTCCTCACTTTGCTCTCTCCCACCTCCCTAACCTATCATCAGTGGAGTTCACAGAACCCACTTACGTCTCCTCCTTTGAATGTAATGTATAAAACAAGGTAAAAAACCACCATCCTCCAGAGCATTATCTCGATACATGGAGATTCCGCTTCCTGGCAATTGTCGACAGTTTGGCTCAAGTAAACTCACAAAAATTCTTTATAGGTTTGAATGATTTTTACGTTAAAAGTTGTATGGGGAGACGCCCAGTTCAGGAGGTGCTGCACCCACATGGTGAACCTGGGAGGGGGCTGGAGCTTTACCTCCAGCCACTGGGCTCTGCTGCACTCTGCGCATGGGCTGTCTTCTCACGTGATGTTATGCAAGCGAGGTCTCTGTCCAGCCACACTGCTCTAGGTGACTGATAGCCAGCATCTCTCCTTCTTTGGCTGGGCTGCCAAGAAAGGGTCTGGACTTTGGCAAAAATATATCTACTCAAGACCTTCCCCAGCAAGGGCAGACCTGCTAAAAATCTTTTCTTGGGCTGTGCCCAGGGCCCAGCCTGGACCCCGAGCCTGGGGAATTTGTACTGAGTTCCCCTCTTCCCAGCTGCCTGCTGTCTGCCACATTCAGGGGTCACGAGTTGCTTTAATTGCTCCTGCTTCCATCAGACCTCCCTCTGCTCTAGCAGCCACCTGAGCTCAAAGAGCATCCACTTACTATAAATTTTTAAAAATTAAGGTGAAATTAATACAGTTAACCATATTAAAGTGGACAGTTCAGTGGCATTTATCTATAACAGTGTTGTGCAACCACCAACTCTATCTAGTTCCAAAGCATTTTCATCACCCCAAACAGAAACCTGTACCCATTAAACAGCCACTCCCAGTTCTCCCCTCCACCCCCTACCTCCTAGTCCCTGCCAACCAGTAATTTGGTTTCTATCTCTGTGGATTTCCCTATTCTGCATATTTCCTATTAGTGGAATCATACAGTACAAGGCCTTTTGTGTTAGTTTTCTTACACTGAACGTATTTTTGTTCAAGGTTTATCCATACTGTAGCATGTGTCAGTACTTCATTCCTTTTTATGGCCAAATAACACTCTAAGGTATGGATATACCACACTTTATCCTGTGGATGAATGTTTGCATGGCTTCCCTCTTTTGGTAGAGAACCACGGCTAAAATCATTAACCATCTCTCTATATAAAAGCCTAATATGCAAATTGTCCCCTCGGGAGTTCAACCGGGAGACTGAGAGTTTGATCGCTTGTTATGACATACACTGGCCACCAGGGGGAGGTGCAAAACAAAGGGAGGCCCCGATCAGCCCTGATCACCGGCCAGGCCTAGGGACCCTACTTGTGCATGAATTTCATGCACCGGGCCTCTAGTGGACTCATAAGAGTCTTTAAAAGGTAGCATGTGCCGTGTCTGGACCCTGAGGTTCTGAGCTTCAACTGCTCCAGGAAGTGTTTGCCTGTCACTTTCTTAAAGGACGTTATGGCTCTATTGGCCACCAGCTTGGGACTCACAGCCCTTGCCACAGGGGTGTTCTTCCTCTTTTCAGCAGCACATGTCCATCCACCGGGTGAATGCGTCTTGTCTTCCTTTCCATGTGCTTCCACATCTCTCTTGCAGGTGGTCCCGTAAACCGGCCTTGGGCTTATTTTCACTGTTAGGTTTTTCCAGGACTCCAGGCACAGAACTCAGATTTGGAGGCCCTGAGGTAACCCAGCAACAGGTCTGGCTCTTTTTGGCATTTAAGTTTCCCTCACTTGAAAGTGGGGCCCATGGGAATGTTAAACTGCCTCATGGTTTTATAAATGCCCAGTGCTAAAAAAACACACCAAAAAACGATGTGCAAAATGGAAGGCCTAGGTGAGTGTGATTTTTAAAAACCTCAGCTGTTGGGCTCCCCATGGCTGAGAGCAATAACAAACTGCCCCCCTGCTGGGCTGTGAATGGCAGGCCGTAATTCTTCTTGGCTCTTTTGCTGACTCCACAAACTATTGGAGCCTTGTCTTAAGTTTTATAATGTCACCAGGACCCCCGTTGATGTGATAGCCCACATCTGCCTAAGGCTTCTCCTGTGTCCCTTACATCGAGGGAGCTCCCAGAAGGCTGTCCCCCGGGTGGCGAGTCCTTGGGGTGGCCATGTGTTTTGGCTTGCTTTCTCTGTTGAGACAGTTTAGGGTCGCTCGAAGTGACCCTATACATTTATAAAGCCCCAATCTGCTGACATGATTAAGTGATAACTCTTTAAATGTGCAGAATGTTTTTGTGCTGTGAAGCGCCACTGGGACTTGATGACATATGGGAAAACTGCTGCCAGCTGCATAGTGTCTTTGGGGGCCTCGCTGGGCCTCATGCTCCCCACGTCACCGATGCCCTGTCCAGTTTGTACGGGCAGCATATTATAAGAGTCAGAAGAACACAGCACAAAGGAAAAGGTTTGAGCTCCTTTGTAGATGAAAGAAAAATTCATCCCACCCCTCCCCGCCTAAACATGCCTAATGAGTTAGAAACAAAAACCTATAAAGCTTTCCTGTCACGCAGAGGCTTGATTCACCTGTTTATTCAGGCTTTTCCTGAGGCTGGGGTGACTGACATGTGGGTGTGATGGAAAGGCCTCATGGCTGACGTCTGGGCCACTGTGATATAGGACCATGCCTGTCAGCTCAGAGCTGTGAGGAGGGGGTATGTTTTCATGTACAGTCTTTGTGCAGCCTTAGGAGAAAAAGAGCCCAGGGAAATCTACCCTCTCCCAAGCTACACCGGGGGCACAAGGCGAGGACAGCGCACTTTCCTCCCCTCCCCCTCCGTCCAACTCTCCCCCATCAGCACTGCCCCAATCTGCTCACAAGCAAAACCAAGCAGAAATTCTCCCTGCCACCGCCCTCCACGTCATTACCAGGGCACCTTCCTGAAAGAACGGGAGGGCCAGCTTCCAGAATTCCCAGGCAACGTGCTCCGCAGGGCCTTCCACCTGTGACCTGCCGTGGAAGGAATGTTGGGCCTTGTGCCCACAGGCTGATGGCGCAAAGGTGAACCAGCATTGAGAACAGGGTGGGGGATCCCATCAATAAACAGAAGGAAGTAAGATTTGTGACTGCTTTGGCGGCATGATTGCATGGGGAGGTCTGTACTGGAAATTACACACCCACAGGGGCTCACCGGGTCCATCGCGCAGCCGCAGTCCTCTCCTCGCCCGGCTCCTCTCCCTCTGTGTGCCTGCCTTTCATGGCTGAAAGATCCATTGTTGTCCAACAAGCGCACATCAGGATGGTCTACTCTGGACAAAAGCAATCAGCAAGCAGTGTTTCTCTGTGAAATGCCGTCTCAATCCCTGAGGTCCTTGGGCTAGGGATGGACGGAGGCAAGGTTGGTGGGGAGGCACCCAGCACTTGGCGATCGCCTCCCTGCACTGGCCTAGGCCCCCTGCTTGCCCTTATGCAGGTTGACTTATCTATCCTCCCCACTATCCTGGGAAGTATTTTGCTCCCTTGCTGTTCTTTGAAGATTTGAGGTCGTTAACAAAAGTGCTTACAATCCAAAAGGAAACCAATAAAAATTTGATGGGGAGACATGGAGTGAGGCAAAGCATGGAGGGAATAATAAGCCACCTGGAGATGCACACTGCACCAGTAATGTTGCTGGAGCTGGCCATGAATTTGGCTCTGGGTTTCCTAGGAGCCAAGACAGAAGGAATAACAATATATAATTAGAAAAGTTAAACGACATGTAGTAAGTGGAGGAGCCAGGATTTGAACCCCGTGTTGTCTGTTGGCAAAGCTCATTCACTCATTCACTCATTTATAGGCTGGGACTTCCGCTATGGTCCTGAATGGTGGCTAAGGCCCAAGTCTGAAACAACAAACTACGCACAAGTCCTGAAGGTTTGGGTGAGACACTCCCGTCTGCCTTCCCACTTGCCCATCCAAGGCTACATGGGAAGAGGACTGGGAGGCAAGGAGAGGGCTGGTGTTCTTACCACTCAGGCGATCGTGTGGTGAGAGGCTGGTTTCTAAGCTTGGGAAGGCTGCTTTCCCTTCCTCTATGCCAGTGGTCGGCAAACTGCGGCTCGCGAGCCACATGCGGCTCGTGAGCCGCGGTTTGCCGCTCTCTTGACTAATGAGTTTGCCGACCACTGGGATAGGAGCTTAATCACAAGGAGCAACAACAGCCTGTAATTATTGGAATCGAGAGTCTAGGTCAGTGGTCGGCAAACTCATTAGTCAACAGAGTGGCAAACCTCGGCTCGCGAGCCGCAGTTTGCCGACCACTGCTCTATGCCATGTGCAAAGCCTGGAGACCAGTGAGCGGGGAAGCTAGTTGTTGGGAGGTTTGCTGAGCTGCAGAGCCACGGGCTCACCTGTGCTGTCCCCCAAATTCAGCATGATGAAGGAATCCTTGGAAAGGCCAGCCTGAGTTCCTGATGGTGAGAAAACCTGGACCTAAACACGGCTGCTCACGTTGGCCTGGAGAGTTCAGAAGATAGAGGGCCCTGGAGTGGCTGGTGCCTATAAGACTCAGGGGATTGTGGGCAGTATCCCTGGGAAGATCAGGGAGCAACTCCCACCCTATCTTGTTCTTCACAGCCCTTGGAAGGTAGGAAAAGGACCCCTAAAGCCTATCTTTTTATTTGTTCATTCTTAGAGAAATTACTTGGGCAGGTAAAAACAAACAACAACAACACACACACACACACACACACACACACACACACACCATCTTTAACTTGGAGATTTTGAGCAAGTTGCTGAAATCCACTGTCCCCAGTTTTGTCATCTATAAAATGGACACAAGTTTCCCTGAGACAAGCATAGGATGTATCTCATAGGCCTGGCTCATACGGGACACTCAAAATATGATGTGGAATCCACTTCCTGTGATCATTCTTTCATCCTTTTCCTTGCTTGCCTTTTCTGAGTCTATTTAGTCTTGAGTACTCCCCAAGATGTCCTGTTCCCAAGGATTGCAGCCCACTCTCTGTATGTCTATTGGTTAGAATATTCAGGGGAAGTGAAGCCCTCAAGCGCTTCTGACTCGGCAGCCTAGGGAGGAGCATAGGAAGATGAAGTTTTAAAAGCTTCCTAGGTGCCGGGCCAGCATGGCTCAGTGGTTGACCTCCTATGAACCAGGTCAGGGTTTGATTCCTGGTCAGGGCACATGCCAGTGTGGGACATGCAGGATGCAGCCAATCAGGGATTCTCTCTTATCATTGATGTTTCTGTCTCTCTCTCCCTCTCCCTTCCTCTCTGAAAGCAATAAAAACATATTTTACTAAGAAAAGCTTCTCAAATGATTCTGATTTAGAACCAAATGCCAGCACTTTGGCCTCAGGCTAAACTTGAAGACTGATTTTTGTGTCCTTTGGAAGCTTGAAGGGGGTGTTACCTTCTCCTTGTTCAAATACCACTCCTCTGGTTCTACAAAATGTGAAGGCAAAGTTATTTCAAAGGGTGGGTGCAGATTACCTGCTAAGGCTCCAGCCCAGACTGGTTGATCAGATTAGCTCCCACCCACCTCTCAAGTCCTGGAAGGAAAGGCTGGTTTAGAGCCCTTTGATGAGCAAGAGAGTGAGGATGGTTCCAAGCCGGGGAATTCTGCCTGGGAGACCAGAAAGTGGCTCTGAGAAGCCAGGGGATAGCCACCAAGAAGGGAGAATGAGGAAGACAGTAATCCCTCACTTAATACATTTTTACATCATTAATATTTTTTAAACTTTTTATTTTGGTATAATTTCAGACTTACAAAAGAAGTTGCAAACATAGTACAAAGGTTTCTTTTGCCATTCACTCAGCTTCTTCAGATATTTACCTCTTAGAAACCATAGTCCAACGATCAAAACCAAGAAATGAACATTGGTATGATTAATTAATCTACAGATGAATTCTGCAGAATTCAAATTTAATTGCAAATTAAATTATTTAAACTTCTCCAGTCGTAACACTGAGGTTGTTTATTTGGTTCTGGACCCAACCCAGGATCCCATAGTACATTTAGTTCTCAAATTTCCTTAGCCTCCTTGAACCCGGAACAGTTCCTCAGGATGTCTGTCTTTTGTAGTTGATGCTTTTGAAGAGTGCTTCTAGTTATTTGGTAGAATGCCCACCAGTTTGGGTTTGTCTGGTGTCTTCTCACAATGAGACTCAGGTTATTCATATTGGCAAGAATATTCCAAGAGATGATGTCTTTGTCTCGGGACATCTTAGGAGGTGGTAGAAGATTAGAAGGTTGCTTTTTAATTTATTTTCCCCAGCAAAGCACCTTAGGAGAAAATAGAACCTTTTTAACAACTGACAAGCAATTTTAGCCATCACAGAGAAGAAGCGAGGCTCCCTCCTGAGCCTGTGCTCTGCAGGGCCCTGCTGTGCTATCCCGTGCACCTTAACCTGTGGGCTCAGCGTCTCCTTGCTCACGCTTCCTTTGTCAAGCTTGTCTGCTTGGTATGTATGTGTGGTCTTCTCTTAAGGAGGCGAAGTATGGAAAATATTTCTACAATCTTTCATGAAAACAGGTCCAAAATGTACTAAAAATGTGGCTACGGCCTCTACTTAAGCACAGTTTTCTTTGGGAAGCAAATTCAATGTCATAAGAATTGAAATGTGATTGAAGAAACAAAGAAATTTCTACTTCTGTGTGTGTGATATTTGTCAGTAAAAAAAAAAAAAATTAAAGTGCAGAAAAGGCAGTTATTGATATTATAATGTTAGCTCATGTACCAACGGGGTAGGAAAGAAATACTTCAAAATAGCATAGGAAGGGAGGAAGCCCAGAGGAACTGTGAGAAAGAGGAGAGCCAGAACAGCTTTTTGCCTGCCCTGCACAGTTAGAGGTCATGTAATCTTAGGATGACCTTGCTAGAGTGACAGCATCCAGAAGATGCTTGTGTTACGTGGGTACGTCTTTTGTCTTGCTTCGATTTTAACGGAGGAATGTATTCGAAGAATCAAAGATGAACTTCAATTTATACTTGTTTGTCCATTTGGTGCTGGAGAAAAAAGTAACCAGAGAATAGGAGGCCTTTATTCTTTGACTTTAATGCCAATGCCCCTGTTTTTGGAGAAAATCATATTTACTCATTTTAAAAGGGAAAAACAAAAGAGGAAAGGATAACCTCAATTTGACAAATTACATTGGCAAAAGACTCTATTTCTGAAGAAGGTCACATTCTGAGGTTCCAGGTGAACATGACTTTTGGGGGGACGCTATTCAGCCCAATATGCTCGAGACCCATATGGCCAGTTTCCTTTTAGACTTTTCTTTGTGGATGTGCCACTGGTGTGTCCAAGTCAATGTATCAAACAGGGAGATTGGTACCTCACCATGTTTACATATATTTACTCACCTTAGTTATGTGGACTGACACCAGCACCCTAACTGGGTCTCAGCGGTTCTGGATAGCCTTAGGGGGAGTTTCAGTGCGCTAAGGGTATGGCGGTCGAGTACATCTTCAGCCACAATTTATGTGAATCCAGGGATGAGGCTTTAGTACTGAGTTTTAACTAAGGAAACCCCCCTGAAATGGACCGAGGGACCAAGACATTGCTGCCAGCCCTGACAGCAGCAGCAGGTGGTCCCCTCTGCTAGGTCTGGTGTGAGCCCTTTGATGAGGAAGCAGCAGTGACAATCTAAGGAGCCCTGGCCAGAAGTCGGCTACACAGATTGAAAGTTATCAAGAAGACGCTTTGAAATGTAAATTTCACATATAATTTTTGTTAGGTAAATGCACATTGGGCTTTGAGGATGTCTCCTGCTGGTACAAAGCCATCACAATCAGCCAGACATTCAAATAGTATATTCTCATCCTTTCCAGCTTATATTTTTCTGTGTCTTTCATATATACGTATATATCTGACCTGGCATGTTAATATAGTAGTAAGGCACATCATTTGTATGTAAATAAATGCATATATGTCCCTGTATTAGGGTGAGTGCTCCGAGACTTTTTCAATGAGTGGAGCGTGTGACCAAAAGTTTGGAAAACCCTGCTCTTCAGAGTCAGGCTCACACTCAGCACTGCTTGCATGGCCTTTAGTTATAGCCCCTAACTTAAAAAAAAAAGATTTTATTTCCAGAGTAGTTTTAGGTTTACAGCATAATTGAGTGGAAACTATGCATGAGCAACCTCTCCCATTATCCACCTCCCCCACCAGAGTGGTGCATTTGTACAACGATGAGCCTACATTGACACATTATCGCCACCCAAAGTTTGTAGTTTATCTGAGGGTTCACTCTGAGTGTTGTCCATTCTATGGGTTTGGACAAATGTACAATGACACGTTATCTACTATTATTGTATTGTGCAGAGTCATTTCACCGCCTTAAAGAGCCTCTGTGGTCCATTTATTCATCCTTCTCTCCTGCAATCCTTGGCAACCACTTATCCTTTTACTGTCTCCATAGTTGTGCTTTTTCCAGAATGCCACGTAGGTGGAATCATATAGTGTGTAGCCTTCAACCTTCTTTTTAACCTTGTCTTCACCCTCTCCATGTGTACGAGGTGGGCCTATGCTCTATGTGTCCATCTACGCACTCGATTCTTTGATTCCAGCTGTTTTCTCTCTGTCAGAATTCCTTCTCATGCCCACTTTCCTCCTTTTGTAAGAAAGATGGGGTCAATCCCATCTCCTCCTTGAGCCTGTCTTTATTCTCAGGCACGTTATCTATCATCCCCCTTCTGCTCTCACTCTACTGACAGTGCAGTAGGTTTGTTTACACCAGCATCACCAGAAACATGTGTGCAATGCCTTGAGCTAGACCACAAGACCAGTACGACATGATGATGGCCATGTCACGGATGTAACCACGGCTACTCAGGACTGGACATGTTTACGACTATGGCGGTAACTAGGCGATAAGAATTTTTCAGCTTCATTGTAATCTTATGGGACCACCATCAATAAATGTGGTCCATCATTGACTGAAATGTCATTATTCCTCACATGACTGTACTCATCTCAGAAATGGCTACTCCAGTGAGTGCGATGGGGCAAAAATCTATTGGTTATTGGCTTTCTTGTTTGCCTGCTTCAGTAGTTCTGAGGGCTGCCTAGAAAGACATTTATTGTTTATACGTGGGCTGTACATAACCAGACATAAAGGTAACTTTTTAGCATATCTTATAGTATGTTTAAGCAATTATGAGAAGATGAATGTGTATCATATAAAAATAATAAAAAGATAAAATCCAGTTTTGGCTAACTGGTGAAGCAAAGTATACTCTTGGCTCCTGTTGGCAGGAGTGAGAGTTGGCATGCTTTTCTGGCAAGCAATTTGGAAAAATGCATCCCAAACTCATAAAATGTGCATATCTTTGATCTAACAATTCCATTCCTAGCAATGTACTAAAATATATCATTATAGTTTTGGACAGAGATTTAGCACAAGGATGTTCTTTGCAGCATAGTTTATAATTGTGATGGAAATTTAGAAATGACCTACCTGTCCAATAGTAGGAAATTGGTAAAATGGGTTATGGTTTTCCCATATGATGGAATATTTAGTTGCCAGTACAAATTGCATTGTAGAAAATAGAAAGTTAAGATGCAACATATAGCTAAGTGAAATTAGCAAGGTTTAAGTAGTATTTTAAGTTTTATTGCAACTTGTTATTTAAAAAAATGTGTGTAACTGACTCTACACACAGCTACACTAGCCTCAAGAGGCTAGACTTGCATTAATATTCACATCCTGTGGCTCTATCCCCCATCCAGCTTGATTGCAAGAGGTTCTTCCTCCTAAAGGTTCCCCTCCTCTGTCTCTCATCGCCTTAACCTGGTCCTTCAACTCCTTTGCAGGCCACCTCTTAAAGCCAACTTTTTAGGCTGTCTCTTTCCTCAGGAAGCTTTGCAGAAACATGGACAGCAACTGGTTCCCTTAATTCCTCAGGCAACTCTGAGCCGTGATGCTCAATAAAACTTTCCTGGGAATGACAAAGCCAAAAAAGGAAAATGTAAAATGGATGCTGGTTATGTTTGTTCCCAGAAAACTTAGGCTTGGGCCAGTCTCACCCATGTGTTACTGTTTTTCTCCTTTCCCTCCAGCTGGTCACCATTTGCAGGGACTAGCTTATCACGCCCCTCTCCAGGGTGTCCTTAAGCTCATCTTCCCTCCAGGAGCCCTTGCCACCAGTCCCACTAAAGAGAGGAGAGCTGATTTCCTAAAGGGAAGCATAATTTGTTGAAAGGAATTCCACCCACACTGAGGATAATAATATTTACATTATTATGCCTAGTGGTTTAACTTAATGTCAGAAACCTCCCCATTTCTCAACGGGATCTTATGACTGCATGACCAGCGGGCCATGAAAGACCTTTCCCTTACTCCCCTTCCTTTCCAGAACAGAGGACAATTGAACTTAAAGAGAAATACCAGCTCTCATGTGGAACGCAAGAATTTTTTTTTTTTTGTAGTAATAAAAGGAAATATGCCATATGCCTTTGCTTTTTACAAGTGTTAAAAAATTCAATTTTAACTGAAATATTATTCTATATATATATAGGTGTAGAAAAACCCTTGAAGAGATACATCCTAAAATATAAATAGTAATAATCTCTGGGTGGAGGATATATTAGTTATCTATTGCTGTGTAACAAAATACCCTAACACTTAGCAGCTTAAAGAAACAAATATTTATCATCTTGACGTTTTTCTAGGTTAGGAATCTAGCTCAGAGTCCTCTGGGTCAGGGTCTCTCACAAGGTCAAGATGATGATAGGTCTTAGTCATCTCAAGGCTCAACTGGGGGTGAGCGGGAAGAGGGAGGGGGACATTATAGTGTGTTGATAGTCTGATGTGTTGGGGGTGTCAGGAACACCCAGGGATCCCCAAGACCTCCCCACCCGCTGGTTTGCTAATTCTCTAGGAAAGCTCACAAGACTCAGTATGTAGTCGTGTTCTTTCATTTACAGTGAGTGGCCAGATTATTATGATCTCTGAACGCATAATAATCTGCCACTCAGTGTATATATATATATATATATTAGAGGCCCTGTGCATGAATTCGTGCATGGGTGGGGTCCAGCCAGCCTGGCCAGGGGCAGGGAACATGGGTGGTTGGCCAGCCTGCCTGCTGGTCGAACTCCTGGTTGAGGGGACAATTTGCATATTAGCCTTTTATTATATAGGATATACAATGAGTGGCCATATTATTATGCGTTCAGAGATCATCATAATCTGGCCACTCAGTGTATAATCATGATTTATGATGGGGAAAGGATACGAAGCACAACCAGCAAAGGGAAAAGGTGCATAAGGGAGAGGCTGGAGGAAACCAGGCACAAGCTTCCAAGAGTCCTCTCCCGGTGATGTGGAGCTAGGAGATGTCCTCCAGCAGTGAGGGGTGATAGCATGTGTGAATTGTTGTCTGCCAGGGACCCACACAAAAGACTCAATGCCCAAGGCTTTTACAGGGGGCTGGTCATATAGGCACCCTCTGGTGACGTGCATCAACATTCCAGGCTCCCAGAAGGAAGGCTGGTGTCCTTCATCCGTGTGTTGTACACACAAACAGGTTAGGCGCAGGGATCCCTATTTACCAGGGAATGGTGGGAACCTTTCCTCCTGAAATCCAAGTTCCCAGATACCAGCCAAGGGGCACCATGCCAGCAGACCTTTCCAAGGAGAACAGCCCCAGGCCTGCTGTGTTACCTCTTTTCTGCACTCCTAACCTCAGAAGTGATATCCCAGACTTTTCTGTGTTCTCTTCATCAGAAGTGAGCCCCTGGGTCCAGCCCACAGACAAGGGGAAGGGATCTCACCAGGATATGAATCTTAGACACTCCCCACAACAGGGGGCGGCTTTGCTTTTCTCCTCTGTGTTTTCCATTTTCTCTCAATGACATGTAGTGCTTTTGTAAGAATAAAACACTGTTTTAAAACCACGATCAATTATATATACAGCAGCTTGTACTGTTGGTGGAAGAAAAATGGGATTTCTTTAGGCCCCACCCATACTCAGAGGTGTGAATTGTTATGGCCTAGTAACTCTTGGTGCTTGAGATGGTGAAGTTTCCTGGGAGGGAAAGTTGGAATGTTTCTAGTTATATTTATAAAAATAAATGCAGGATTTAGAAAGGTTTAGTCCTTTAGAACTAGCACCAGTAGCAATGGGAGAGCTAAAATGGACAATACTTTGAGAACTGGCAGAATACAGAGGCTGGGGGAACCATTACCAGGCTCCAGGAAGCTCAGGCCACATGACATCATGCCCTGCAGGACTTTGATAAATGCACAAATGGGCGGTGCAGGGGGGTGGGGGCGAGGGTGGTGGCCTTCTCACTACTGTCCTGGCAAGAAAAGATGAGGGGAGGAGGAGCTTCTTCCCTCTCTCCTTCTGAGCTCAAGATTTCAAGAGGAAGGGAGCCTGGCCTGGGGAAAAAGGAACCTATCACAGAGCAAGGGAGAGTTGCTGCCTGCTGGTGTGTTGCCCTTGGTAGGAAAGGGGTCCACTACCCTTCAAAGGTGCACAAGGGCATGGGGGTTGGGGGGTACCTGTTGCTGTCAGGTATCCGGAAACACAGAGGGTGTTAGGACAGCACTGCCTGAGTCACACCTAGGCATTTAGTGTGTGTGTGTGTGTGTGTGTGTGTGTGTGTGTGTGTCTGAGAGAAAGAGAGGAAGCTACTGCAGAGAGGCCTCCTCCAGCATCCATGATCCCCCAAACCGCTCTATCTTTTTCACACGTATAATTAAGATACTGTTTTTTTAAAAACATTTTTCTTCGTAGTAAATTTATTGGGGTGACAATGGTTAATAAGATTATATAGGTTTCAAGTGTACATTTCTGATACATGATCTATATATTGCATTGTGTGCGCACTACTCAGAGTCAAATCATCTTTTGTCACCACATATTTGACCCCAAATAGCCTAAATGCTATCATCATCATTATTATTATTACTAGGGGCTCAGTGCACAAGTTTGTGCACCTTGAAAAGAACTGTGGGCTGCAAGGCTGCAGTGGGCACAGAGGTGGGGCTTGACCCATTCTCTGCGCCCCTGCCAGGCCCCTCCTGCCACAGCCCCTGGACCCCTCTCTGCTGGCAGCCCCGTTCCCACTGCTGCTGCTCCCATGTGCTGCCAGCCCCGATCACCCCTCAGGAGCGGGGGTGGGTGGAGCAGCCCTCTGAGGTGATTGGGGCTGGCAGCTGCCACTTGCACCCGTGGATGGCGCCGAGCAATCAGGGCCATGGCCAGGCACTGGCAGCAGGTGCAAGCGCTGGGCGGGACCACAGCACACGAGAGCAAAGAATTTTCAGTAACCACCAGAGACTCACTCCTATGACAGTGATCAGCATCCTGCCTTGGTCTGGCACCCCCGCTCACCTGCTCCACCATCCCACCGTGGCCGATGCCCTCCATGTTCCACACACGCCCCCTGGTGGTCAGTGCATGTTATAGTGACCACTTGTTCGGTTGTCCTGCCATTCAGTCTATTTGCATATTAGGGTTTTATCCTATCTAATAAAAGAATAATATGCAAATTGACCATACCTCTGCTACATGGACAAGCCACGCCCACCAGCCGATCAGGAGTGAGTATGCAAATTAACCCAAACCAAGATGGCTGCAGTCACAGAGGGAGCAGGAGGCTTGGGTTTCCCCAGCAATGGAGAAAGCCAAGCTTTCCACACACCCTGGCGGGCCCAGGCTTCCACTCAAGGCTACAATGTTTCAATTATAGAAGTTAAATAAATCCCAGATACCAGGGCCTCCACTTGGGTTGCTGGGGGGTGTAGCTGGCCTGCAAACCACCACAGGCTCCTTGCCCAGGCTGCCCCACACCCCAAGGGAACCCCCACTCTGATTCAGGACACCCTCCAGGGCAAACCAGCTGGCCCCCGCCCATGCACCAGACCTCTATCCTATCTAATAAAAGAGTAATATGCAAATTGACTGTTACTCCAACACACAAGATGGCTACCCCTATGTGGTCAAAGATCCTGCCCCCCTGTGGACACAAGATGGCCACCACAAGATGGCCAGCAGGGGAGGGCAGTTGGCAGTGATCAAGCCTGCAGGGGAGGGCAGTTAGGGGTGACCAGGCTGGCAGAGGAGGGAAGTTGGGGGGGACCAGGCCTGCAGGGGAGAGCAGTTGGGGGGGACCAGGCCTGCAAGGGAGGGCAGTTAGGGGCAAACAGGCTGGCAGGGGAGCAGTTAGGCATCAATCAGGCTGGCAGGGGAGTGGTCAGGGGGTGATCAGGCTGGCAGGCAGAAGCAGTTAGGGGCAATCAGGAAGGCAGGCAGGCAAGCAGTTGGGAGCCAGCAGTCCTGGATTGTGAGAGGGATGTCCCAGATTGGAGAGGGTGCAGGCTGGGCTGAGGGACACCCCCCTGCCCCCCCCCCCCCCCATGCACGAATTTCATGCACCGGGCTTCTAGTATATATAGATTATCCATTTCTTCCCACCATAATGTAAGATCTATGAGGGCAAAGGTTTTGTCTGTTTTGTGGCAGGTATAGAATAGGCACTCAATAAATATTGTAGAATTGATTTAAAAACTATGTTGATGTCAGTACTTCATGTTCTTTGATCCTGTGACTTACTGGTGTTTAAATTCAAACTGCGTAGATTTGCCTTTCAACTTTGTGGGTTCCAGGTGTGGAACTCTGATGAACTTTAAAACAGTTCTGTCAATATTGCCCTCAATGAAAGAAGCCAGACACAAAAGGCTACATATTGTATGATTCCATTTATATGAACTGTCCAGAATCTGCTAATATACAGTGATAGAAAGTGTTTAGTGATTGCCAGGGACTTCAGGGAGGAGGAAGCAGGGGGTAGTTGACTGCTAATAGGTGGGGGTTTTCTTTTTGGGGCTAATGAAAATGTGTTGGAATTAGATAGTGGTAATGGTTGCATAACTCTGTGACTATACTACAAACCACTGACTTATATGCTTTAAAAGGTGAATTTTATGGTATGAGAATTACACCTCAACAAAGCTGTTATTAGAAAAACACAGATTTGCCATTAAATTCCCCAAGAGGCAGGTTGGCTGCTGCTTTTATTGCAGTTCCACAGATAAATCAAATAAGGGTTGTTGGCAATGTGGTGTGATGAAAATACTGTGGACATTGGGGTCCAGCACTCAGATTTATACCCAGATCCTCAGCACCATGTGACCTTAGGCAAGTTACTGTTCTAACCTCCTGAAGCCTTATTACCCTCTTTCGAAAGTGGGTATGCTAATACCTAAGGCATTAGGCTACGTGAAGGTCAACTGCATTAACCCACGTGAAATGCCCGGCACCGGGCTTGACAGCCTGACAATGAGCTCAGTTCTCTTCCTTTCTTCCTCCTACCTCAGAAGAACTGCTACACGCCTAGGTGAGTGGCAGAGCAGGTAATTAGAATCTGATTACTGAGGCAGGATCTATTTTGTGATGTCCAAAATGATGAATCTGCCTTTTGAAGCCCATTTGTCTGCCGTGGTCCAGCATTGTTGTGTGCATTATTTGCCATGCAAGCTCACTATCCCTTGGTCTCCATTCTCATCAAATTCAGAACAAAGCCCTACAAATGTCTCTGAACATACGCAACAGGAAGAAAAGAGGCAGCCAGACTGAACTCATTCCACTGATTCTTGTTTGCTGGGTGGTTCTGCAGCCCTCCTCTTCACGCAGTCAGTTCTCTGGGACATAAAAAAGCTCTGGTATGTAGTGTGTGCCAATTTCCAAGGTGTAAATTCTTTCCCCAGGCTGACTGCTAGCTACCAATGAGCTATCACAGAATGTGGAGTTGGGAAGAGATATACCCAATCAGTTCTCTCAAGATGTGGGAATGGGCTTTGCCATATCACTGCCTTTAAAGGGTTATTATTCCCCCACTGTTCAGCAGAGCCTCTAGGAAGCTTCTGGACATGACTGCTTAGAAAGGAAGGGGTTTTCTTGTATACATTTTTCACAGCATGACACCTCTGTTGGGCCTTCTGGCTCCTGAGAACACAACATGGAAGGTATAAATTTATGAGCTGGAAAACAGGGTTGGGATCTGCACAGGGGTTTATTGGAGAGTGGTGGGAAGGGCTGGTTAAGAGAACCAGGCCTGTTTGGGAGATGTGTTTTTTGAGCATGTGTGAAGTTGCATTGGAGTCAGCACATTCAGGCCACTCAGAAAGTGCAGAGTCAATGGCAGCAAACGGTGGCAGAAAAGGGTCATAGTCATGGCTTACCTGCACGGGTTCCATGCAGAAAGATGCGAGCCTTCTGCTCTCTTCAAGAAGGCCATCAGCTCTGTTCAAACATTAAGATCAGCAGCTTCACGTTATCAGGGTTGTTTGATGATGTTACAAGAGCCACTGGTGAGTTTTAATATTTGTGCCTTGAGTCAGGTTTCCAGAGGGAGCATACGTTTGTGCTACCAAGTTTTCCAGGCAGCTCAGGCCGGGGAGGGAGGGCTCAAAACATGGGAGGGTCTGTACTGAAAATGCTCTGTTCCCATCTCACTCTCAGTTGTCTTCCTGTGGCTTTCCGTTTCATTGTTGTCCTTGATGTTTGTGATAGATAGTTTTATGTGTCAATTTGACTAGACCACAAGATATGCAGATACTTGGTTAAGCGTTATTTCTGGACATGTCTGTGAGAGTGTTTTCTCAAGAGCTTAGCATTTGAATCAGTAAACTGAATAAAGGGAATTGTCTTCCTCAATGTGGATGGGCATCACCCAATCCATCGAGGCCTGAATGGAGGAACAAAATGGTGGGGGAAGGAAGAATTGGTGCTCACCCTTTCTCTCTCTCTCTCTGCTTGACTGTGAGAGCTAAAACATCAGTCTTCTGCCCTCGGTGCTCCTGACACTCAGGTCTGACTGGAGTCTACACCATGGGTTCTACAGCTCTCAGGCTTTTAAACTGCATGAAAAGCTTCCGTAGGTTTCCAGCTTGCAGATGGAAGATCATTGGACTTTTCAGCCTCCTTAGTCAACATGAACCAGTTCCACATAATCAATCTTTCTCTCTCTCTAAACCCCTTGTTGGTTCTATGTTTCTTGAGGAGCCTGCCTAATGCAATATTTCACCTGTGTGAGGTTGGTGGGAGAGCATGGCATGCTGATGGGGAACTAGATCGTAGACACTGGATAATTCCAGAATTATCCCTACTCAGAGCTGTCTAACAGCTGGAATGGGATTTGCCTCAGCTGGGTTGCTTCCACATGGTTGGGATGAGAAATTTGATGTCTTCCACAGGGATCTAGAAATATGTATTTGCCTGCAAAGACTCTCATAGTGGCCTGATCTTATGGGGTCTTCACTGATCAAGTGCATTTCCTGCCCTAGTTAGAATAACAATCCAGATTCTTATGCAGACTATATTAAAACATTCAGTTATGTTTATACTTATCTTCACTGAGTGACAAATAGCCTACCCTTTAGTATTTCCCTTACTACAAAGTCAAATGTGAAAAAATTCAAGAATTTGTCAGGGCCCAACAAATAGATATTTCACACAGGAGGGCCAGTAGATTGGTTGTGCCTGTCTGGAGAGTTATGCTGAGAAGAATGTTGATACTGTATCCAGTTTCAGTATGAAAAGCTATCACAATGGATTGGCAATGTCTGCTGGGGATGCAAAAGTCAGGAGCAATGACATGTTTGCCACATCCATTCATTCAACCACCAAGTATCGAGTGCCTGTTATAAGAATAGCACTGTCCTAGGGGCAAGGGCACCGTTTTAGAGTCTGAGTCTCTATTTTAGGTGTAGTTGCACTGTTCTCAGAGCTGGCTCAATTTGCTATCCCTGACTGACCAGGTCTATCTAGATCAAATGATTCATCTGAGGCCACAGAATTAGTTAGAGGAGAGTCAACCAGAACACAGGACTCTTGACTTCTTAATTGTCTACCCTGTGATCCCCTAGTCATCATGTGAGTGAGCTGATTGGAAACATTTTTAGTCTAGGATCTAAGTTGCAGAAAATTCCTTGACCTTCTCGTATCTCTTTGATAAAGAGTTGACCTTACACTTGGGCTGCAGCCCAGGAGTAAGGAGACTTCCTTTTTTTTGGAACCTCCCATGCCCAATCACCTGCCACTGTTGAGAATGTAACAGAGTCAGTAATGCCTGTGGAAAATTCTTCTTTGTTGGCAAAGATCAATGTGGTGTTTGGTTGAAGTAGGATATTATCCAAAGATTCTAATAGGGGTTACAGAGTGCCTGAGGTGGGTGGGAGCTCTGTAGATCCAGGATCAAATGGCAGTTGGGTGAGTTTTTCCATGGCTGAATTCCAGGAAAATTCTTTCTGATATGGTTCTGTTGTTTAAAGTAAGCATGTTCCTGCCCAGGTTTTGTGAGTTGGCTTGCCCAGATGGGTGGGTGGAGAGGCACTTGGGAAGAGAGATTATTTTTTCTCATTAGGATCCAGTTTATTCCACCAGTTCCGGAGTTCACTTTACCCCATAGTTGGGGAAAGAGTGTGTGCCTCCCTGCTGTGCTTTTAATCTGAACTTCAAAACTTTGCAAAGCAGGCTACTCTGTCTCTTTTCCTGCTTAGTCTTAATGGAAAACTGGTGAGATTTGACCTCCTCCTAAGTGTCTTCTCAGAGCTCTGTGGCCCTGATTACGATTCCAGGGAGCACAGGACTCGGGCCACTAGTGGGAAAAGCTTTGCTTCATGTCCACGAATCTCAGAGAAATTATAGAGGGGCTGATTTATGTAGCCATGTCTATTTAAGGGTTGTTAAAAGGATTTCTAGGAAGCTCAGACAGAATTGAATAGATGTTCTAAAATGCCTTTACCCATGGGGCAGTGTTGTAAGAAGCCCATTACTGGTCATTAGAAAGCCTGATGTAGGAGTTGTCCAGCCTTGCTCAATCTCCTTGGCTCACCTGAACATTACCCATGGGTAGGCAAATCCTGAGTAGGCCAATGGCATCCTGGGCTCTCTGTCTGAGAACAGTCTGTCAGTGCTTGCTGAGAAGAGTGCTAGGGAGTTAACACCCCAGGAAGCCTCAGTCAATAGGGATAGGACTTGGTGGGTGAATCCCCCAGCGTCCTCACCCCACCGTGAAGTCTCTGAAAGGGGGATGGAGCCTTCAGCTCTCTGCAGTGGCATGTTGCTCATTTATGCCTCTTCATTGACTTGCCTCCCTTCCCTGTCTCAGTTTCCAGCTCTGTCACTGGGTGTTCTGGTCACTTCTAACTAAACATTTGCACCCAAAGTGTAATCAAGGAACCAGACTCCAAAGGTGATGGGGAAGAGAGGTTCAGCTGGAGCAACAAAATAGTTAAGGCAGGAACAGAAAGTAGAGGGGGAGAGAGGGAGAGGGAGGAAGGGAGGGAGGGAGGGAGGGAGAGAGAGAGAGAGAGAGAGAGAGAGAGAGAGAGAGAGAGAGAGAGAGAGAGAGCACATGACAGGAGGGAGAGGCAGAAGGAGTCCCTTCCAGAGCCTCCCAGTGAACAGTCTTCACTGAGCAGGGTTTTCCAATGTCAAAGGGACCCTGTGGCTCCCCTGTAGGAACTAGAGGGCCAAGGGGACTTTACACCTTATTAATGTGAGTCACATGGGTAAATAATGTGATTAGGACCAGGGTGGGAGCTGGGTGCACACCCAGCCTGCTTGGCACACTCCGATTCCATCCAGGGAGCCCCACAGTGCTGCAGGGCAGGAGCCACCCAGAGCTGCGGTGGGCGGGCTTTGTGTCAGGCCTGCACTGTCTCCACTCCCAGGCAGGACAGGGCCTGTGCAGCTGCCTCTAGGCTTCGCGCCAGGGCCCCTCGCTGAAAACCAGAGGGCTGATTGCAGTGATGTTTTGCAAAGGAAACAAGGGAGAGAACGTGACGTGGGCTGAGATTACAGCTCACTGCATTTCAGGCCCAAGCTAGTTCTGGTAGTGAAGGTTCAAACTCCTCCCTGAGAGTGTTTCCAGGAAACCCCACGGCATGAAACGATAATGCCAGATGTTCTAGTAAGAGACAAACCTCCCAGAACAAATAACAACAATAACAGAAGGGAGAATGAATCCTGCAGGTAGGCGAGGGAGAGTGGAGCGAGATCCAATACTGTGGCTTGCAGGCATCTGGGTGGCTCTGGACGCGCTCCATATGCCGCATGCCTGTGTCTTCTCATTCTCTCACTCTCCTCTTCCCTGTGATTTATGGGGCCAGTGCTTCTGAATGAGGAAGGTCCTGGTCACAGAGAGCAAGCGGCTGGAAAAGGAGGATTTACAGCCACCCACAAGCTACACGTTTCAAGGATTAAGAAAGATACTCCTGATGGCATGAGTAGAGCACATGGCATAGGCCAAGCTCACGCTCTGGATCTGTGCTGTGAGGGTGGGGATGGGTGGCATGTTAGGGTCACCAACATCCAGGGTGCTTGGAAGGAACAGCTGTCCCAGAAAAGACAGAGAGAGCTGTGTGAGTTGTTTTGAAAAACAAATGCCCCGAGAAAAGCAAAGAACGTACTTGGAAATGGAGGGGATGTGGAGCGCATAGACCAAACCTCCTCTACCTTGGGTACTTTAGAAGTGGGCCCAGTAAATTATGTTCACACCAGTCCCAGTAGAAGCCTCAATTTTCCTCTATGCTTCAGTATTAAAATATTCCGGCAAAATCATTGCAATTTGGGCAGGGGCTAGGGTTTCAATGGTTTGGGCTCTCCCAGTCTCCATGTTTTTGGTGATGGGAAGGACAGGGAATGTGCATGGATTGGTATAGGGCCAAGCAGGGCCTCCATGCACAGTGGTGCAGGTTGGACCTCCCACACAGATGCTTTGTCAAGGGGGTGTAGGTGGAGGCCAAAATTTAGCCAGCTCCACTGGCAAAGCTATTTGCTCTGGTCTGCAGCTATTTCAGCCCAAAGAAAGAAAGCACTGAAAAACTGGTTCTTCTAGCAGGTTATGGTCCCTGGGGAGCTAAGGATTTTGGTGCTATTGTTCAAGAGAGAGAACAAAAAGGGATAGTAGGTTAAGGAATTCATTCTGAGAAGCCTCCAGGTCTTAAGCTTGCTGGCAAGAAGGAACTCTCCAGACAATGTCTTTGAGATGAGTCTTCCCAATACGGAGAAATGTCTGTGCCCAAACAAAGAAAATCAGGATGTCTCATGTTCCTTTACTTCTTTCACACGCACCACACTAGAGTCACTATTGGAGAGAAGTGTATAAAGGACTCAAGAGTTTCTAACCAGACCTGAGGACCACAGCTCTCTTTGTGGCCCTGAAGGGTAACAAGAGCCTGGCTCCCACCCGGGGCCTGTCCTCATTGGCACAAGCTCTCTGTGCCACTCTCGGTAGTTGAGGGGCCAGCCTGGACCCCAGCACAAAGTGGAGTTGGAGGACGTGCTCTGTCAGTACAGTTCCTGCACCTAGAAAGCTGCACAAGAGCAGGTTTTCAATGCCTCTTAGGGTCTGGAAGCCTCCAACTCAACCATATATTGAGGTCATGTGGAATCTCTCTTCTAAATTCAGATAGACTTGCTTGCTATTTATTTTGCTCATTCAACTCTGTGATTCATGTAAACTCGAAGCAACCTGACCCAGAAAATCACCATAAAACATGGCAGCCCTCACTGTAAACTTTTGCTAAAGATATTCATTCTGGTATGTTCTATATGATTCTGGACGTAGTGAAAAAATGTAGAGGACATCATTATAACCCCCAGCACACCAGTGAGAGGTACCTCTGCCTTTGTGTTGGAGAAGGGAAGATTTCTGACCCTGATTGAAAAGCAAATGAATGCTAATGCTTTCCTCTTTGCCTACATGTGGGATTAGAAAGGATGTACATTATCACGATCTGAATACCCATTTAAATTTGACTGTATTTGTCTTCCCAGATTTTTACTTATATCTGTCTTCTGTATTTTTGCCAGCCAGATAATTAAGTCACTTGGCCTACTCCAAAAGAGATTTCCCTTTTTGTACCTTTAGCTAGCCCCCTGGAAGAAGTTCGACCAACTTATGTGTAGAATGGCCATACCTTCTGGTTTGCCCAGACAGTCTGGCAAATTCTTTTTGTTTAACAATTGTTAATTATTTTTAGTTCCCAATTTCACTATCCTGTTTGTCCCATTTGGGTGATAAATTATATGGTCTCCCTACTCATGAGTGGGAGAAGTGGGTAGGTGGAAATTCTCCCCTTTTTAATCATTTTGGCAACCACCATAGTTTTTAACATGTTTATATACACACGTATACATTTATTTCTTGAGTTGTCAACTTAAGACAGTATTTATTAATTCCCTATTGTGTAAAATGAGGCTTATAGAATACCCCAAATTTTCTCCACTTCCATCACCTTTGCTTCCTCCAACTTTGGGCCAGTCATGATATTGCTTTCACATTGTCAAGATTTACATTAGTTCCATGTATATTCTGTTGCATAATTGCAACCAAGCTTTCTACTTTGTCTGTAGCTAAATTCTGACATGCAATGAATAACATTTGTAATATTATCATTATGTAACTATTATTCCCAGTAGAAGTAACTCATATGAATGAAGCTTTAGAGAAGGAAATGTCATCCTATGCCACAAACAGGAAAATGTTTTAAATCAAATGGATTAATTTTTCTTACATTGTTATAATTGCTCATTCCCCATACCATCACATTTTAGTTTGCATTATATCTGAAGTGATTTCCCCCCCTCCCTCCTTTTATAGGCTTTGTGTACATTTATTTATTTATTTATTCATTCATTCATCTATTTTTGGTTTATTTTTCCCTGTAGTTACTAATTCTTTTTCTTTTTTTCCTGTCGACTGAAGAAACATGTCTTTAAGAGCTTCCAAGTTCTTAAACATAAATGGAACCATCTTGTTCTTGAAGATCTTCAGAGCCCTGTGAACTTTTATTTTATTGTTATTATTATTATTATTATTATACTAGAGGCCCGGTGCATGAAATTCATGCATGGGGGGGGGGGGGTGTCCCTCAGCCTCGCCTACACCTTCTCCAATCTGGGACTCCTTGAGGGTTGTCCGATGGCCTCAAGTGGGATTGGGCCTAAACGGGCCATCGGACATCCCTCTCACAATCCAGCACTGCTGGCTCCCAACTGCTCGCCTGCCTACCTTCCTGATTGTCCCTAACTGCTTCTGCCTGCCAGACTGATCACCCCCTAACCACTCCCCTGCCAGCCTGATGCCTAACTGCTCCCCTGCCAGCCTGTTTGCCCCTAACTGCCCTCCCGTGCAGGCCCGGTCACCCCCAACTTCCCTCCTCTGCTGGCCTGGTCACCCCTAACTGCCCTCCCCTGCAGGCTTGATTGCCCCCAACTGCCCTCCCTTGCAGGCCTGGTCTCTCCCAACTGCCCCCCCCCTTCCGCTGGCCATTTTGTGTCCACATTGGGGCAGGATCTTTGACCACATAGGGGCAGCCATCTTGTGTGTTGGAGTGATGGTCAATCTGCATGTTACTCTTTTATTAGATAGGATAGAGGCCTGGTGCACGGGTAGGGGCCAGATGGTTTGCCCTGAAGGGTGTCCCTGATCAGGGTGGGGGTTCCCTTGGGGCATGGGGCAGCCTGGGCAAGGGGCCTATGGTGGTTTGCAGGCTGGCCACATACCCCTGGCAACCCAAGTGGAGGCCCTGGTATCTGGGATTTATTTATCTTCTATAATTGAAACTTTGTAGCCTTAAGCGGAGGACAAGGCAGGCCAGGACTGCAGAAGCTTGGCTTCCTCCATCACCAGGGGCAACCCTAGCCTCCTGCTCTCTCCAGCTCCGTAGCTGCCACCATTTTTGTTGGGATTTATTTATCTTCTGTAATTGAAACTTTGTAGCCTGGAGTGGAGGCCTGGGCTGGCCAGGGTGTGCAGAAAGCTTGGCTTCCTTCATCACCGGGGAAACCTAAGCCTCCCTCCTGCTCTCTCCGTGGCCGTAGCCATCTTGATTGGGTTAATTTGCATACTTGCTCCTGATTAGCTGGTGGGTGTGGCTTGTGGGTGTAATGTAGTGATGGTTAATTTGCATATTACTCTTTTATTAGATAGGATATATTTAAAAAAAAATTTTTTTATTGCTTTTAGAGAGAGGAAGGGAGAGAAAGAGGGTTAGAAACATCAATGATGAGAGAGAATCATTGGTCTGCTGCCTCCTGCATGCCCCTTACAGGAGATTGAGCCCAAAACCCAGGCATGTGCCCTGACTGGGAATCATACTGTGACCTCCTGGGCCATGGGTTGATGCTCGACCACCGAGCCACACTAGCTGGGCAATTTTTATTATTTTTTAAAATTCTCATCCAAGGATATGTTGTTATTGATTTTTAGAGAGAGAGGGAGGGGGAGAGAGAGGAACATTGAATTGACAGAGAAACACTGATTAGTTGCCTCTTATACATGCCCAACCTATGATTGAGCCTGCAACCTAGGTATGTATCCTGACCAGGAACTGAACCTGCAACCTTTTGATGCATGGGACGATGCTCCAACCAACTTAGCCACCTGCACAGGGCTGACCTCTTATTTTAATTAGGACCAGTTGCTTTCTAAGTTGATTGCAAAGTTGTCATCCCAAATTTTGTTTTCCATTGGGTTTTTGTAGTATTCCTTTTTTCCCCCCAGAAATCATTTAGTATTATTCTTTCTAATAATTTATTTGTTGTTTCGCTGAAGGCTGTTGTCAAATAATGACTGCAAATAATTTATCGAATAATTGTCTGCAGTGCTTGATTTCTGAAAATGTCTTTATTTTACGCTTATACAAGGCTAATACTTATCAAGATCCAAAAGTCCAGTGTATTGGTCTGTATCCCATCAGGAGACAGAAAGCAAACAGAAAATTGAACAGGAAAAGTAATACAGAGAATTATTAACTATAACAGGGGATTGGAGTAATGAGGAATTGTCCAGTAAGACGGAAAGAGAATTCTACAGAATATAGGAAGAGCAGATGGAAGGGGCAGTTCCATCTCTATCATGAGACAGAGCAGGCAGGAAGAGCCACCCGCCAACATTTTCTGAGATGCTGATCTTGTTGGAAGGGCACAGCCATGGCTCACTGAATAGAAGAAAATGCTAATTTTTATTGAGATAAATTTATCAGTTTTTCCTTAATGGGTTTGAGGTTTCATGTCACTATGATAAAGGCCTTTTTAACTCCATCACCAGTCCCAGAATGATTTGAAAAAAAGGTCCATGTCTTTTTAAAATGTTTAATGTTTTGTTTATTTGGAATGGGAACAATGTGTAGAAATCTAGCCTATTTTTCTTCCAGATGGTTGGCCAACTGTCCCAACATCATTTAATAATTAATATACCTTAACTTCATCCATTAGAAATGTCACCTCTATCATGTACTAAACTCCCATATGTGCTTGGATCTATGTTTACACCCTTTATTCTATTTCACTGATGTTTCTGTCAACTCATTCATCAGTGCCAAACTCTCTAATTGCTGCACCTCTACAATCAGTTTAAAACATGGCAAAGTTAGTTCTTGTTCCTTTTGCTTTTGTTTGGGAATTTTCATGGCTTCTCTCTTGCTAGTATGTTTATTTTTTTAAAATTGATGACTTTAGTTTAAATGACCAAGTTCCAATAAAAAATTTGTTGGGTGTTTTATTTGATAGCGTGAAATTTACACTGTTAATCAGGACCCTATTCCCTACATAGTTAAAGATACTCTCCTTTCTGGTTTCCTCCTACCTCTTAATTAACCCTTCCTATCTCTTTCATTCTTTGAGTTGGGTTATTAGTAAGGGGGCTATGTAATTTCTTGTCCAAACTGGACACTTTTGAGGTTAAACAGGTTGCTATGGATAGTCATGTTGGAACACCAGATGTAAACCAAGGCTGCTCTGGGCAAACTGGGATGGATGGACTCCCTAATCATTGGCCTCTTTCCCATTTGCCATTTCCCCTCTGCGATCTTATCTAATTGCCATGGTCATCAATTGCAACCCACATGTCAATGATTCCTGAATTTGCATCCAATTTCTCTCTTGAGCTACTGCTCCACATTTCTAGCCCTTTGCCAAACAACTCATCCATATGCCCCAGTCATGTCAAACTCAAGTTGGATTCAGCTTCCCTTCAAAATAGCCTCCTCCCTGCTTGTTTTCTAGTGAAGTTAGGCACCCAGTCTTTTGAGCTAGATACCTGGCTGTGATCTGGAATTCATCCCTCTCCCTCACTGTCCCTGTTGATCTCCAAATCCTTTCAATTCTACCACCGAAAGAGCTTCTGAATCCCATCCCACTTCTTATTGCCACTGTCTTGTCTTTATTAGGGGCCTCATTATCTCTTTCTGCATTACACTGGCTTCTTTTCTCATCATCCCACCTTAAGGCTTTCCTCACTTCATCTAGACTCTTATCCGAGTGAAAGCATAAACCTGATCTTGCCATTCATCTGCTTGAAGATCCGTGCTAGCACCACCTTGCCCAACTCGTGACCATGGAATGCAAGGCCATTGTAACCTGGTTCTGTTCTCTGATTTCAGTTCTCACCTCTCCTGGTACAGATGCCCCCAGTCCTGTTGAAAGTCATTCCATTACCCAGATACACTGTGCCTCTTCCACACCCCAACTCTGCACAAACTGGGCTCCCTAAAATGCCCTTCCTGCTCTTCTTTACCAAGGAAAGCCTCCTTAAAGACTGGGGTACAGCCTCACCTGCTTTGTACAGCCTTCCCCAACTCTCCCAGCCAGAGAACCCCCTCTCTAGTGCTCCTGTAGCTCCCTATTCACACCTGCCACCCACTCATCACACTGTGACTCCTTCTCTGTTTATATGTTGCCCTCACTCTATGTGTGATGCTGTGTGAATACTTGTGATTACGTGTAAAGTCTATCTGGAATGCAGCCAAGGACAAACTTACTTATAATAACTAGAGGCCTGGTGCATGAAATTTGTGCATTTGGGGGTGGGGGTCCCTCAGGCCAGCCTGCCTCCTCTCACATACTGGGAGCCCTCAGGGGATGTCCTACTGGTGGCTTAGGACCACTCCCCATGGGCCTAAGCCACAGTCTGGCCTCCCTCTGTGGGAGGTGACTGGGCCGATCAGGGGAAGGCGCTACTCCCATCATCTCACTGCTGCTGCCACTCTCGCTTCTTAGCACTGGCCCCACCCCCTGCCCACTGGTGGGTGGCGGGCGATCTGGGGCCAGGCCGTCTGGGGGAAGGGCTGTGGGAGATTGAGGCACAGCAGGTTGCACCCTATCCAGCCTCTGTGGAGGCGTGGCCCTGGGACCGAGCTGTGCTGCTGCCTCTTCCACAGAGGCAGCACTGGGACTGGGACCGTGTAACCCCCTCTCCCACTGCCTCTGCGAAAGTGGGTGTGGCGCTGGACTGGCCGGTGGTGCCACCTCTCCTGCGCTGCTGGCCCTCAGCCCTCGCAGCCACTGTGGCTTTGTCCGGAAGACTTCCGGTCTATCCGGTCTAATTAGCATATTGCTCTTTTATTAGTATAGATTATAAATTACAACAATAAATTCAAATTATTCATAGTAGTTGTATAGGAAGACCTACTTTATCTAGGTATTATTCTAATCTCCAGAAATAACCCAGCAAGGTTGGGTTCTCTCTACCCATTATACTGTTAAAAAGCTGAGGTTGAAAGAGTGGAGTCACTTTTCTTAAGGAGCAGTAGCTAATAGGTAAGATTAGAACCTTATATGTCTCCAGAATTCATGATCTTTCTCCCTTCCTAAGTTTCTTTGAAGGCAGGTTTCCCCTCCTAAAGATTTTTTGGGATCACATCTTTCTCATCATTCTTGACCTCCCCTTTTCTCTCCCCTGCTTATTGTAGAAAACTTAGAAAATTCAGCAACCACAAGGAAAAAGGTCACTCATAATCCTGCCATGGTATAGACGCTTGAAGCCATTTTTCTCTGCATGCACCCCCCCCAACTTTTCCTTTGATAAAAATAAGATCACATGCTGTGACAGTTTTGATGTATGTATTTCATGTTATTGTACAGTCTTCCTCTGCACATTTTAAAAAATATATATTTTATTGATTTTTTACAGAGAGGAAGAGAGAGGGATAGAAACATCGATGAGAGAGAAACATTGATCAGCTGCCTCCTTGCACACTCCCTACTGGGGATGTGCCCGCAACCAAGGTACATGCCCTTGACCGGAATTGAACCTGGGACCCTTGAGTCTGCAGGCCAACGCTCTATCCACTGAGCCAAACCGGTTAGGGCTCCTCTGCACATTTTGCATCCTTCATAGTGGTCGTGTAAATGTCATGAACAGACACTGTTTTTGTGTGGCCTCCCATGATCTGGAAAAGCGGGGATGAGGAGGCCAGTGGGGTACCAAGGTTTAAATGACTGACCTGAGACCACCTCACCAGCCTGGGACACCAGGGTATAACATCTGCCGTAGATGTTGTTATAAGGTAGGATGAGAAGGAACTTCAACCTCGAAGATGACTAGCTTCCTGCAGGTGCAACAAGCCGTGCCTCACCTTAGCTCACCTCCTGCCTCTCTCAGCACCTATTTAGAGCTTCTTTATTGATGCCTCAGCTGGCAGTTCCTCAGATATCTGCTAGGCTCTCAGGTTGTGCCATCCAGGGCAGTCCATGCTGCACCCTTCAGGCTGGCAGACTCCATAAAGCATCTTTCCTTCACTCCTTCTCACCCATCTCCCCGGGATCACTCACTGAGAAAATGCTTATTTTTAAGCCTTTAGTCCCAGGCTCTGCTTTGTGGAGAACCTGGTTGGGCAATCCTTTTCAGAGCAAAATCAACATTTTCTGACTAATTTCCTCCACGATTGCTTAGTGAGACAAGGGCAGAAAACAAGAGTTCTTAAATTGCAGTAGGTGGACCAGGCTTCTGGAGGCTGGAAAACTCTCTAAAACTGTATGAAAAATTGGGAGTGTGCATGCATCTTTTTTTTGAGTCCATTGCATTCTACAGATCATCAGAGTAAGCAATCAGTAACAGGGAGAAGGGGGAGAGGAAGGGATGGAGAAATTTGGGTTCTAAGGCAGCGTTTGAGAGAGCAGATAGAGATGGGACACCAGGGTATAGACTTCTGGTAGTGGGGGGACAATGGCACCAGGGAGAGAAAAAGTGTGAATAAAAGAGGAAGTAGGAGTAGATGGGAAACATGTTTTTCTGATTTTATAGCTACACCTGGGTGGGAAGCTGCCTCTGGCCTTCATGCCCCGTCCAGATAGCCCATGCTGAACATTGTGTCAGAACCATCCCGTTTCTGCGACTGGAGTTCAGTTTCCTGATTTATCAGAGAACAGGGTTGGCATTAGTGATTTCTAAAGACCTTCCAGCAAGAAAATGCATCTTCGGGCGCATGTCCCCGTGGCCTTGATTCCAGGTACCTTAGGAAGACCTAGCATCTCTTGGTTCTGCAGGAGGAGAGGAGCTCCAGGCCAGTCCTCACGAGGGACCTGGACAGCCCTCCCATCGGAAGTGTCACACTGGAATGAAAATTATGTTAATTGAATTTGGGGGGTTGTGCCTTTGGAGCAGATGGCCAGAGTCCAATCTAATTTGCATACTGATAAGAGTTGAAAAATGATACCTTCTAAGGCACAAAATGCCTGCACTGGTCTGGCTTGGAATTAGCATAAAAGTGTTTATCACACTGGCATACAGTCAGAGTCTGGGTGAATTTGCATCTAAAAATCCATTGAAGCAGAGGTCCCTCTCCCTGTTTGGTTTGCTCTGCAGTTTACAGGTATTCTGACAGGTCGGAAAACAGAAACCGGAGTCGTCCTACTGGTCTATGTTCTTCTGCTGGTGAGAGCCCTGGAGTGAAAAGGCAGATCCCCAACGTCTGTCTTCGAAGTGGCGATTCCTGATGGCCTTGATTGGAAGACTGGTGTTTGAGAAGGACTCAGTTTCTCCCTCACCCCCAGGAACTATGAGGTGCAATAGCTTTAGGCTGGCCAGACTTCTGCAAGCGTCATGGGACTGTTTAGAAATGAAAACTTTATTTTCATAATGCCCTCTCCCCTCCCCTGCAGCTGCTTTGATTGACTTCTGCCACCAGCAGAATTGACAGGTTGTTTTAGCCTCAGGTCTCTTTAGCCTTCCCAGATTTTTCCCCTTCTTCTGTCAAGGGAGTGAGGTCATGATCAAGTGTGTGTGTGTGTGTGTGTGTGTGTGTGTGTGTGTGTGTGTGTGATATATATATATATCACATTCATGGGTTGGAGTTTCCTTTGGGGATGATGTGAAGGTTTTAGAACTTGATACAGGTGGTGCATGCATAGCATTGTAAGTAAATTAAATGCCAATGTGCTGTACACTTTAAGATGTGATATTATATATAATATATATATATTATATATAATATCACATCATATATGTTATATATATATAATACACTTTAAGATGTGATATTATATATAATATACATATTATATATAATATCACATCATATATGTTATATATATATAATACACTTTAAGATGTGATATTATATATAATATATATATTATATATAATATCACATCATATATGTTATATATATAATATATATAATATATATAATATATATAATATATATAATATATATAATATATATATATCTGCATTTTTATATGAATGTTCATAACAGCACTCTTTACACTAGCCCAAAGTGGAAACCACCCAATTCCATCAACAGATGAATGGATAAACAAGTTGTGATATATCCATAAAATGGAAACTACTCAGCCATGAGCAGGAATAACATATTGATACATGCTACAACGTGGATGGATCTTGAAGACACTATGTTAAGTGTCTTCACATATATAAGCACACATATTTTATGATTCCTTCTATTTGAAATATATAGAATAAGTATATCCATTTAGACAGAAACCAGATTTGTGATTGCTAGGGGTTGGGGAGGGAAGGGAGATGGAGAGCAATTGTTTCATGGGTTGGAGTTTCCTTTGGGGATGATGAGAAGGTTTAGAACTTGATACGGTAGAGGTGGTGCATGCATAGCATTGTAAGGAAACTAATGCCAATGTGCTGTACACTTTAAGATGGGTAATTTAAAAAAAAATTTATTGTGTTTTTTACAGAGTGAAAGAGAGAGGGATAGAGAGCTAGAAACATCAATGAGAGAGAAACATCGATCAGCTGCCTCCTGCACACCCCCTACCGGGGATGTGCCCGCAACCAAGGTACATGCCCTTGACCAGAAACGAACCTGGGACCCCTCAGTCCGCAGGCCGACACTCTATCCACTGAGCCAAACCGATTAGGGCTAAGACGGATAATTTTATGTTATATGAATTTTACCTCCATAAAAAAGAGAACCAGATTGCTCTGAATGCAACGTGGAAGCTGCTAGATGGGCAGGTTTCAGGACTGTTGCAATAGCCCAGGCGAGAAATGATGATAGCTTGGACTAAGGTGGTGGCTATGAAGGTGCAAAGAAGTAGATGGACTCAAAGAGATTTTTGGAGGTAACTGTAAAAGACTAAGGACCAACCCTCACATCACAGGAGCCCTAAAGTGGAGTGAAAATTAAAGGGAAAAGGGACATAGGAGGAATCTTCCCTCAGGTGTTCCAGTTGAATGCCTTGCTTTATGCAGCTAAAACTCCTTGATTTTACAGGTGCCTGTACGGTGAAATATGTTATATTGGTGCCCTTGTGCAGTTGTGCCACTGTGGAGAACTTGGGCTTTGTGTGGGAAGAAATACTTAGGAGCTTGTGCGTTGGTCACTTTTCTGTTATCTTATTGTGTGTGAGAAGCTTCTCAGGAAGTGAGGAGCAGATGATCAGTGACACCTATCCAGCCGGAGATGCATAGACCACACACACACACACACACACCACACCACACCACATGCCCTAGGTGGCCGGAGGCACCCACTTGCATGTGCAGTGAGCACAGAGGAGTCTATAGGCTTGTTGAAATCTGTGGCCTGTCTTCCCTGAGCACTTCCAAGACAGCGCAAATAAAAGGAAAATCATTCAAACCGACCATATGTAATTAGCCCAGGTGAACTCCCAGCCTCCCTCAGCCCCATATGGAGCCTCTTCAAGAGGATGTGGGATATATATTGGGATATTTCCATAGTAGGAGAAACTTGTCTTGAGTTTCTTCTGTTTTCATTGTAAAAATAGTCAGATGAACGAGGTGTTGACTGGCATTGGAACAGGCTAGCATAGCCCATTAATCGAAGTGCATGGAATCTGAGATTACTGTTCAGAAGTCCCCTTCCCCTCCCTGCCTTATCATCTTTATCCAATAATGAGATTGTTTTTTAAAAAAATTTCCCGAAGCAAGGAAGTTCTTAGTGAGTATTTTTATCCTGAATTAATCTCCTTCCGGGAGGCTTAAGGCCCACTGTGTGGGCCTTGCTGTTAATACCATCCTGAGTGCATAGTTATTGTCTAATAAGCATAGTCTTCATCACCATTGCTTAATAGCTTGATTATATTTCCTGGGATGAGGGCTGTCCTCGGCCCAATCAGAGACAGTTCAGACAGTAGACCCCAGTCTGAGGCCTCCCTCCTGAGAGCAGGATGCCCAGAGCAGGACAACACTCGTGGGCATGGAAGGTCGAATGACGCATGTCTCAGGCCCACTGGGTCTGCTCCGCCTCCACAGCACTAAGCTCTTGGCCCAGGGGCTGGTGCTCCTCAGGGTAGGGTGCCTGCCTCCGGAGGACTGAAATGTGAGTGGTGGGGTGCTTCTGACCAGGAAGTCCTGATATGTATTTTAAAAAGGGGTGTGACGTGTAGTGAAGATCACATAATGGAACAAATCAGAAATCAGCACTGAAACCTAAATATATTTGAGAAAAAAAACCTCACACACAAAAATGATAGGAGAGGGATTTTAAAAATAAACCTTTGTTAAATTTTAGAGGAAAAAAATACATTTTCTTTCTTTAAATTTTTTAAATGACTGAAGTCATGCATGAATAAATCATAGTTATAAAAATTTTAGTTGCCACAGATGTAGCTAACTATTGGTATTTATTACCAATATAGAGGTCATCCTATTCTCCCCTCCCCATCCCCCAGGCCACCCTAATTACTTCACGAAGAATAGAATTCCTGAGCAAATTGTACATGCCTTGAAACAATTTGGACCTGGATTGAACTTACTGCTAGCTGAACTTTTTTCCCCCTAAAAACTTCATATTATTCCACTTTAAAGAAACCTGGATTTATGCTGGCATAGAATTTTATAATACCCTAAAGCTTTTAAAAGAATAGTAATGCTATGGAAAATCCAATGCCACAGTTAGAACATTGAAGTGATTGAAATTTAGATGGAAAAAGCAATCTATTTTTTAGATAAAAAAAAAAACAACAACTCCCACAAATAATAACGTGCTGGCTGTGAGGACTAGAGTAAACCTTGGGTTATCTGCCACCATTTTATAGATGAGGAAACTGAGGTATGTCCAAGATAAAGATTCTCAGCATTGACATTCCTGCTATATAGCTATTGTCCCTGATAGCGAAGTGGTGCTTTTTGCCAATCAAATCTAATTTTCTATTACCTACTGATGGTCTCAGATTCACCATCCCATTAACCTCAACACACTGCTAATCCATTTAGCAAACATTACTTGAGAATCATTTAGCAAACATTGCAAGAACCTGGGGGCGTCCAGATGGGAAGGCCAGGTCTCCCCTCAAGGAGCCCACCAAATACACAATGTCAATATTAAGTCCCATAATAAAGATAAAAATAAATACATTCCTATTTTTATGTATTTGTGTGTTATTTTCTGCCTTTAATTCTCTTCCCACCCCTTTTATCTCTTGCATTACCTTTTAAAACACAACTGTCTCTCCAGAATATTCTAATCCACATTGATTTCTCCTCTCTTAGGCTGGCAGTTAAGGTGCCAAACTTTTAGAAGATGATTATTGCATCAGTCAGGATAAGCAAAATTACTCTTGAGTAACAAACAACCTCCAAACCTCTGTGGTTTTTACACAACAAAATATCTTTCTCATTCACACTAAACCTCCTGTGTAAGTCAGCAGGGAACCTCCGTGTGGTCTCTGAGGGGTCCGGGGTGGCACAGGCTCTGTCCTGACACATACTTCCATGATGGATGCCACAAGGGGAGGGAGGTTGGAGTTGAGCACCAGTAATTAAATGCCTTTACCAAAAAATAACACCCATCCCTTTCATTCACATTCCATTGCTTTTCAAAACAAATTACATGGTTACACTTCTCTTCCAGGGGCTGGAGAAGGATAATCCTTCCTTGTATGTGGAATGAGGAGAATCTGCATACTTGTGAACATATAATAATTACAGTGATATAGTCCTTATCAGTATACTAGCATTCCCAGTATGTTCATCTTACTTTGCCTAGTTGTAAGACTTTTGAAGGTAGAAGGACTGTGTCGTGTCCAGCAGAGAGCATAAAACCGGGCACTCACTACATTTAGGTTTGACTCGGGATCTCATGAAATTCTGTTTAATTAAACCCAGTTTATGTCTGCTTCAGGTTCTGGTCTTAAGGTGTGGGTTAAAGGCTTTAGGGAAATCGAAGGCTCTGGCCTGGTTTGTGCTCCAAGGAAGAAACATGAACTCACTGAGGCCGTTTCTAGCTCTCAGACCTGCCTAAATGTTCCCAGCGATCGTCAATCATGTAACGCCACTCCCAACCAGTCATTTGTTCAGCTTATAATAAACCAGGCAAGGTGACAACTCACATTTATCAGGCATCAGGAGAGAGTATACCAGGTGACCTTAGAGATTCCTTCTGAGACCTTGTAAAGTTTCTTTCAGGGAAGATGGAGATGAGATAGAGCCTGCATCTTTAAGCTTGCTGAACCACCCCAGAGCCAGCAAATAGCTGGGCTCTCGGCTGTATGCTGAGTCTATACCTTGGGCTCTTGAGTCCCCTCTGTCCTTGCACCCATCCATCCAGGCCTGTTCACAAGCACCCAGTTCCTGAGCTCCCACTTCTCTTCTCGTCTGTGATACCCCCTCTCCAAATGGTGGGTGCTCTTGCAAAGTGATTTGTAACATTTTTATTTAACATGTATTTTAAGGAGAGACTGCATAGAAAAGAATAGAGAAGTAGGATGACTGATAGTAGCACTCAAATTCTCCTCTGTTGCCCTAAAAATATAGCTCTGGCCCTGTATCAGTTATCTGTGACCAACATAACAGTGTGTAACAAAACATCCTCAAATTAGTGGCCTAACACAACAGCCATTTATTATTCCCCATGAATTCAGGGATTAGTGAGGCTCACTCATGCATCTGTTGACTGATGAGTTGGATGAAGCCAGTGTGGCTACAGCTGGGACTGCTGAGATCTCCTCCGTGGGCCTGTCATGTGCACGTCTCACACATCCCCCGGCAGGCTAGCTAGCTGGGGCATGTTCTCAGGCCAATCCCAGAGAAACAAGAGAGGAAGCAGAAAGACTCAAACACTTCGTAAAGTTGCTATAAGTGTCAGGTTAGCTACTCTCCCATTGGCCAAAGGAGCTCACATGGTCTAGCCCAGAGTCACAGGGGACAAAGCCTGCAAAGCTATAAGACAAAATGCATGGACATAGAGAGGCCATTCACTGGGACTGGCTGTTAATGCAACCAATCCACCATAGGTCCCAAACATGCACATCCTACACTGCAAATCCAACTCCTAAAAAGACCAGGGCTCACTATCTCAGAAGCCAGTTTACGGTGAAAAGAAATTCAGGAAGCAACTAGCATTTTACTGTGTGTGACTGGGAGCTAGCTGGGAGAGGTAGCACTCGAGGCAGCGAATGAGACCCCTGGACACTTCATTTACATTTGAGACCCTGGCTCTCTGAATCAATAGAGTACCCCTGTTGAGTGAGAAGGAATCAGTCATCATTATCATCATACTCCTGCATTTGCAGATAGATGGCGAAACGGGTGTCTTTCCTCTTACCAGGACTTGAATTTTCAAGGGCAGGGCAGGGAGTGCAAAGTTTTCCACATTATGGCTCTTCCCCAAAGGAGATGCCGTCAGTTTTGGAGAGCCAAATAATGTCCTCAGTCAGAATCCAAGGGCCACTAAAATGAGGTAATGCAAATAGTTTTTTATCAAAGGCTGCAGAAACCAATTTATACACTGTGCCTTTCTGATCCTCTCTACCTTTCTATCCACAGGAGATAAGTGATAAATATTATTAAAATATCACACAGTTTCAGAGGAAGTCCATAACCTCTTCAACACTGTTTATCATGTTATAAAAGTTCTCTTTAATTTGCAAGAAAATGTGTTTGGGTTTTTTTATTTTTCATTTTTAAAAAATAGTTTTTGGAGCCTGCCTGTTTGGAGTGAGTTTCTCATTTCATCTGAACTGGGACCTGCCTGACAGCGAGGCGTGCCACCTTAATTCCATCTCACATGCAGTGCCAGGGGCAAGCAGGCTGTTGCTTAACAGGGATACATAACAGCTAATTGCATTTTAGACCATTGGTTTGTCACCGTGACAGTGCCAAGTAACGGTTTCAAAAGCAAAGCAATGAGGCCAATTTGGAGTCACTTATGAGCCTGAAAATCATAAAACAGTCTGTTCCCCAGGAATAGGATGTTCCCAAGTATTTTGGCTTGCACTGTAGTGTGTCCTGTCCATTGTTAAATCTGACTGAAATCTGTGTCTGGAATGCACATATTATGGATCCTCGATGTCAATCATCAATTGTCACAATCCTCAAATGCCCTTACTTGTTCTTTCCCCACATTCTGCATCAATAGCCTGTAGAGACAAAGCCTGCATATGAGGAAGGCAAAGTTTAGCCTCCCTAATTAACAGCTTTGGATGAAAGAGCATCTCCAAGGTGCTCAGAAGAAAAAGAGTCTAAAGAGATTTATGCACTGCTCTTTTGAGATGCTTTGCATGCTGGTGTATAATTTGCAAGTACATAAGGAAGTGGATGCTCAGAATATAATATTCAGAGCTCATCTATTTATGTACTTATTAAGTTCTTTGTAAATCTCAATTTAGCAGATGTCTTCTGGCTCAGAATAAAGCTCTTCATGAGGGACTCACTGTGGCTGTGCAACAAAAGTCACATTATCATTTGAGTACAAATATTTGCAAAATAGAACAAACTGGAAAATTAAGAGAAAAAAATACCCATTGGAATTTGTGACTCATTAAAGTCTCATGTGCATGACATATTGTTAAAAACTTTGTTTAGTCCTTGTTCAAAGGGTCCTTTCCCTCCTCCTTTCTTGGCTTTTGGCAGTAATAAAGACATCATGGGAATATGTGTGTGTGTGTGTGTGTGTGTGTGTACGCATATCATCTCATGGCCTCTCTATCCTTTCATACTACTATGTGTTTCCAGAGGATGTTGTAATGTGTGTGTGTTGCATTTCATGTTCCAAGGTCCAAAAAGTATATGGGAAGGTCACTGGTCCCCTGGCAGGCATTTTTTCTGAACATAGACCATGCTTTGTGCCCACAACAGCTGGCTCCTCAGCCCCTGCCAGGTCCTTGCCCCCTAGACAAATTCCTATATTTGTATCTTGAGATATCTCACCAGCATCCACCTCCTTCCTCTCTCTTGGACTTGCTCATTCTGTCCTTTTGCCACTAAATGTCATTGTGTTACTCATATGTGGTGTTCTGGTTATCTCACTTGTGATTTTAGTCCAAGATGTTGACATTCAGCTCCATATTCTATAACCTGTGGGCAGTCTTGTCTTACCTATGGATTCATCTGAGGTTTGGGAGGGTCTCGCTTTTCCAGGAGATAAATTTAGGCAGAAAGTGACATCAAGATGATATTTACAAATTTCTCCAGGACTTTAGGTGTATGAAACTAGTTATGTTCTCCCCAAATAAAAGTCCCCTGCTAATATGCAATGGTGTCTCCACCAAGGAAAGTTTCAAATAATTTTCAACCTGATTTATGTTTTTAGCTTCTGTTACCGCTAGAGCTAAGAATTCCATATGTTTATTACCCAGTGTGTATGATAATACTTTTACTTCCTCTAAGATATCCTTCAAGCCTTGGTTCTGGAATTCTGAGGCTGTGGACCCTGCTGACTCCATGGTCACTGTTCTGGATTTATAAGCATACTAGAGGCCCAGTGCATGAAACCTCATGCACTAAATGGGGTGTCCCTCAGCCCGGCCTGCCCCCTTTCACAGTCCAGGAGCCCTCAGGGGCAGGAGGTGACCCGGCAATCAGGGGAAGGTGACACCCCCATCACACTTCTGCTGCTGCCACTGCTGGCAGCACAAGCCTCTGCCAGCCCTGGTTACCTGAGCCTCGGGTGGCCCTGGTCGGCTGGGCAGCTGCCATCCAAGGCTTGCCTGCTCCTCAGGCCGGCCCTGGATGGCTGGGGGGCTAAGGGCAGGTCCAGCCGCACTGTGTGCCTGCCTCCTCCCCCTCCCCTTGGCGGGGCTGAAAGGACTGTGGGACTCTGGCGGGACTGAGGAGACTGGGCACCGCCACCTTGTGGTTATGGGTGCTGCCATCTTTGTGATGCCGTGATGGTCAATTTCCCTCTTTATTAGATAGGATATGGGAGTTTCCTTCCATCTTTGAGTTTCTGGATTTGAGAATCTTATTTATAATTTATGATTATTTGATAATGTTCCCATTCATGGATACAGATATTACTGGAAGGACAGATACATGGTCAACAGTGATTTCTGCAAGGTATTCAGAAAAGAATTGCTTTTCTTTGCAGTTACCATCAGCTGGAAATGCCTCTGTCTGGGGTCCAGTCTCCTCACTTGCTCAACTATTTTTTTCTGAATAAGCCTCCATGTCTGATGTCCAAGTCTCTTACCCAGTTAGTATTTTATTCTTTGTCCTCAGTGTTGGCACTTGGTTTGGACTGTCTAATAATCTATCTGTTGAAACATTTTTTTTCCTGTACTGCCAATTATTCTCTCCCCATGAGCATGTTATTAGGGTCCTCCAAATAGAGATGGGAAGTGTTTGGATATTAAGTTCTGGAGCTCAAAGAAGAGATTGCAGGTGGAAATATAAAGGTGCAGTCATCAGCATTAAATAGTATTGATGGCATGGGCATGGATAGGATCCCCAGGGAGATAATGTAGAGGGGTGAGAGGAGAATGTTGGTATAACCCAATTCACAGTGACATTTCAATTCTACGCTGCTGATGTTCTGCTGGTCAGTGGTCCTACTTGTTTGTCCATGTCTTCGTTGTACAGCTCTGCGTCTTCTGGTAAAAAATTTCTTAGTTATCTTCAAATGTTTGATTTTTTAAGTGTGACTGGTGGTACTATTAATTGAAATATTGTCCAGACAACCTTTTTTCCTCTATGTCTCTCCAAGACCCCTGCCCATCCCTCTCTTCTTGCCTCCCTGCATTGAACACTTCTTTCCTCACCTGATTCAGACATCCTGAGAAAGGTATATCAGAGTCACCAGTATCTCAGGATTAGGAGAAGCAACTAGACCCTAGTAGGCAAATATTTCTCAGGACCACGGTCAGCAGCACACTTGTGCTGATTTCCACTTCATTCCCTAATTTTCACTTAAAAATTTTTTTAATTGATTCAGAGAGAAAGGGAGAGGGAGAGAGAGAACATCAATGATGAGAGAGAATTATTGATCAGCTGCCTCCTGCATGCCCCCTATTGGGAATCAAACCCACAACCCAGAATTGAACCATGACCTCCTAGTTCATATGTCAATGGACAACCACTGAGCCATACTGGCTGGGCTCATTTTTTTGTGTGTTTGTTAATCCTCAAACATTTATTTTTAGAGAGAGTGAAAGGGATGGAGCAAAGGGAAACACACACACTCACAGACATCGATGTGAGAGTGATACATCCATTGGTTGCCTCCTGCACATATGCTGACCAGGCTGAGATGATTCTGCAACCCAGGTATGTGCCCTTGACCAGAAATTGAACTCATGGCCCTTTGGTGTGATGACTGATGCTCTAACCACTGAGAAACACCAGCCAGGGCACCATTCCCTAATTTTCAGTCATCACTATACCTGTAAGTCTGAATCTTCAACTCCTGGTTTCATACGTTTTCCCAGGGAAATGGAACAGTGTCTGCATGGGTAAAGTATAGTTTTCAAAGCTTCTCTCTTGCTTGTATCCAACTATCACATCCTCCTTTATTTGAATCTAAAGTCCAGGGAAACTACCATTGATAGATTGCCAGAGAGGGAAAAAAGAAACTTTTGGGACATTATTTTCAAATAAGTAATTTACCAAGTAAGAATCATGTACCAACCAGTAATGAAATGTGAAGATAACCCTTAGGAGAGTTGAGAAAACACACAAGAAGGAAAATGTGAGTTCTGTAGCAGGTTCTGCAAACAGTTGTTCTTAGTCTCATCCAGTTAGGGATGGAGCTTGATGTCACATTGAGGTCCATAAGAATATTTAGAATTTCTGAGCATGAGCAGTGTGGTGCCTCAGAGGATGTATTTGGTGATAGTTTCAGTTCTGAAGACAATGGAAGATGTCCAGTGGCTCCTAAGATTGTCCTAATGTGAGCCAGTGTTTAATCTTGGGGTTTGTGTTTGTGTGCTTAAAGAGGCTGACTCTGCTAATAATTGTGTTGCATCCCATCATGGGTGTGCCTCTGGAGATATTCTCATGAGGTTGCAGAATTTTCTTAAGGATTCTCTTTAAGAGATTTGGTTGCCTGATAGCTTCCTGCTCTGTTCCTACAACCTATAGTAGAATATGTTCTGGCCTATTTTTAGGACATTACCTGTGTGTGTGTGTGAGTGTGCGTGCGTGTGTGCGTGCGTGTACATTTCTATGGTAAAACTAGAGGCCCAGTGCATAAAATTCATACATAGGTACAATCCCTAGGCCTGGCCTGCAATCAGGGCCATCTTCCCCAGCTGCCCACAGCTGGCCCTGCCCCCCCCACCCCAGTTCCCCATTTGCCATTGGGTGACCGAGAGGTCAGCTGTTCCCTCCTGCTCACTGGCCCCGCCCCCGCCATGGGTTGCCCTCTGTGTGTGTGGGGCTACTGGTGGGGTGGGGGCCTTGGCCTGGTGCCACCCACGTCCCTTGCCACCCACCCCTGGTTCCCCGTGCACCATCTGGCGATCAGAGCCTGCCCGCTGGGGAAAGGGATTGGAAGTATGCTTCATAGTGACTGGTTGAGGTCATTCTGGTCATTCTGCTCTTAGGGTCAATTTGCATATTACCCTTTTATTATATAGGATAGAGGCCTCGTGAACGGGTGGGGGCCCCAGATCAGGGTGGGGATCCCCATGAGGGGGCAGGGCCAGCTGAGGTGAGGGGCTGCAGTCGTTCTGGTCTCTGGTCGTTCTGGTTGTTTTGCCGTTTCAGTCACTGGGCTTTTATTATGTAGGATAAGAATGCTTATTTTTAATTTGGTAGAAAAGACCACCTAGATCTCCAAAAAAAGGTAACTCTAAATTCACTAAGTAAAAGCATATTCTTATTAAAGCTTAACTGTGGATGAAGGGTGAGGGATAGAAAAATCTCTGGAGTCCGAAGGATTGCCCAGCAAGCTTAAATTTATTGCCTGTATACACTCCCCAGACCTCATAGGATTTCATGGAAGTGACTGGATAACCCTGGCGGTCTGTGCTCCCTGTTTATATCAGTTCCTGTTTACTGCAGCCCTGCTAACCTGAGGACCCTGTGGCATCCATCCTGCAGGTGTGGTCATTGTGTAATTGAACATGGCCTATGGGAGCCAGCTTCACAATTCTATCAGAGTGAATGTCTCCCGGAGGTGATATGTGGATTTAATCTGCTGACTGAAGGGATAATCCTTTAGTTACCGAAAGGGTGCTGGGTGACTAGGAAGCTGTAACCTGTTTTCCCTGGTTATCCTGTCTGTGTAGGGAAACTTCTGTCCCAGTTTCAAGTATGTATACCATAGTGGTCTCAGCATATCTCAAGGCCAAGCTAGCCCATGTTATACTACCCATGAAACACAACATTCCTACTCTTATAAGTGTTCCTGTATTGATGATAGATTTCATGGGTAAGGGTAGGTTACAGGCTGTCTCTGATTTTAGGTGGAAAAAAATACCTCTGATAACAGGTTATTAATAGTATAAAATCAGTTTACTGATCAGTTTACTGATCCATTGCATGAAACAGAATACACAGTGGAACAGCAACAATTACAGATTTTCTCGAATGTGGCTTCCTCTTTACCCAATTTCCTTTCAAGGGAGGTATGCTGGGCTTTTGGAGCCAGCTACTCTCATTATATCACAATGGCAGGGTAGCTGAGCCTCTCTGGGCTGGATTTTACTCATAGTCTTTTAAGCTGAGGAGCCAGTGTTGTAGGCACTACATCCTAATAATCACCTTACAAGGATTAACTAAGCACATTTACCCTTCTCTACCTTCCCTCCTAATAAAGATCACCTGCCTCTTTCTCCACAACTCTGCTCCCTCCTTTGCATCCATTCTTTCTCCCTCTTGGCTGACAACTTCCATCCATATGTAAATATTCTCTAAGATCTACCATGTTGAGGAACTTGACCCCACTGATCTGCTCCCCTGAACAGCTGAACACTTGGAATGCATTACCTGCACTCTCTGCCTCTGCTTCTTTACCTCTCATTAGCACTTTCATCCTGATCAAGTTTCTGCCCCAGCACTCCACTAAAGCTGGTTTCCTTTCACTAAAACTGTTTTCCTTAAGTGTATCAATGTCTCCCATGTTGCCAATCCGAAGGGCTGTTCTCTGCCCCCATCTGATTTGATCTCTGAGCAGCATCAATGTAGTCATCAGCGGGCCGATGACCATCCTCTCCATTTTCCAACACTTTTCACCTCTCAGCTTCCAAATCACTGACCTCGCCTGGTCATTGGCCAATCTGTCACAGCCTCCTTTGCTGGTTTCTCCTCCTCTCCCTAATTTCCAAATGTTGGCACACCTTGGAGTTCTGCTCTGAGTTCTTTTCCTTTTTCACTCATCCTCTTCCACAAGGTTTTAATGCATTCCCTGGTTAGGTCTAACTTAGACCTACTCCCTGCGCTCCTTACTCACATACCCATTTCCTTACCATTTCTTCCCATTTGAATATCTAACTGATTTCTCAAGCTCCATGTGTTCAAAACAGTTTGTGCTCTCTCACACACCTAACCTTCCACCAGTATTAATTTTCTCAAAAAATGGCATTACCAAATTCTCCCTTGCTCAAGCCAAAAGTATAGGAGTTATACGTGAGTTTCCCCTTCCCTTCAAACCTCCCTACATGCAACCAATCAGAAAATTTTGTTGATTCCATATCCAAAGTAGATTTAAAATCTGTGTACTTATCCCCATCTGCATTATCATTACCACCTAGTTCCAAGTCATCATAATCTTTTATCTGAATTTCTACATCCTACTTACCACCTTAGAAGGATAACTGGTGTCCTTGGGTCTACCCTTGCCCCTTCAGCCCATTCTCTAGGAACCAACTAGAGTGACTAAAAAAATAACATAAATCAAATAAGTCATTTCCCTGTTTAATATTCTTTAGTAGCTTCCTATTTCTTAGAATAAAATTTGAACTCTTAACCTTGACTTATAAAGTTATGCCTGATTTGGCTACTGCGCTTCTCTGACATCCTTCCAAACCATGCCTCCCTCTCACTCACTGCTCCCCACCCTGGCCTTTCTGTTACTCAAATACACTCAACTCTCTCCTGCCTTCAGTCATTTCATTCTTCATTTAGGAATCCCATCCCTTCATTTCCTCACAGCCACCTTATTCTCATCCTTCAGGTCTCCAGGAGGCTCAAATCTTACCTTGCTAATGGGCCTTTTCTGACCATTCCCCTGAAGGCCTCCCCGCGTTGCTCTCTAATTACCTCGCCTGGCCTTGCCTTTCTAATGCCTTGTATAAGCTGTGAATATCTTATTTATTTGGTATTGACTTGATTGTATTTGTTCCCCCTCCTCCCCTCTGAATTGTAAACTCTGTGAGCAGGAACCTTGTCTGTCTTATTCATCAGCATTCTGCCTACCACACAGTTGGTACTATGTAACTCTTTGTTGAGTAAATAAATGAATTAATAAATGCATGAGTGAGTCTCTGGAAATGATACTATTCTAGAGTCTTTTCAGTATGCTTTTGCCCTGCTCAGATATTTTTTTCCTACACCTGTCACTGATTATCAAGTAAGATGAGCAAAGTATTAAGTGCCCAAATATCATATTCTGTATATAAAGCTTGAAAGCACTATATTTAGAAAAAGTTGGCAAATGTAGCTCTCAAATTTAATTAAATTCTGGCATAGTAAAATTGCTAATGGGGACAGTGGGCTGCAGTTGATATCTGGACAGGGAGTTTCTGGCCATTTGTATTATAGATGTCTATTAATAAACAAGCAGTTCTTGGAGAAGAAGACATAGCAAATAAAATTTAGTAGATTAAGGAAGACTGACTCTTTTAGCCAACCTGTCTTCAGTCTCTTTATTATGAAGAGTATTGATCATAAAATCCAATTTGATTTGGCCCATCATATTATCAAGGAGTAGCCTCATAAACGTCTCTAGACAGCCAATCTTCCTTGTGATAAATTACACTCAGCTATAAAATGCTCTAAGGTAAACAAATACCAAGTGAAGACTATGATCTGCTTCCTTATCCCAGGCCAGTAAATAAAACTCAGTCAAGTTCATGTCCACATTAACATGTTGTATCCAAAGCTGCATTTTGATTCTGGACACTCAGAGCATTGTCACTGTAATACAGGTATCGAACCCCAAGGAATTTGGTCAAAATGACACCATGTTCTTACTTCTTAATGTTCTTATTTTAGTTTTTAAAAATTATTTCTTAAATTAATAAACAGTAAAATTTACTTTTTGTATGTATAGTTCTATGGATTTTAACACTTATAAAAATGCATGTAACACTCCTGAAATCAGAGTACAGATGGTTGTACCATTCCCCAAAATTAGATCCTGTACGTATTTTGCTAGTGTTATACTTAAATATTTTATTTTTGTAGCTGTTGCACATGGTACTGTATAGTCAAATTTTTGTTTTTAATGTTCATGGTAATATATAGGAATATGATTGATCTTGGTGAGATGACCTTGTCTCCCGAGGCCTTGCTAACTAATTTATTAATTCTTTATTTGTTTCCAGATTGCCTGGGTTTTTCTATGTAGACAAAAAATCATGTCATCTATGAATTGGAGCAGTTTTATTTATTCCTTTCTATTTGGTATGTCTTTTATTTCTATTTCTTGCCCATTGTACTGGCTAAGACTTCCTGATATTGAATAGGACCGGAGAGAGTGGGCATCCTTGCCTGGTTCCCCAGGTTAGGGATACAACAGTCAGCTTACATAATTAACTCTGATGTTAGCTGTAGGCTTTGTTGTCGATGCCTTTTATTAGGTTGAGGAATTTCCTTTGCATTTCTAGTTTATCATAATAGATTTTTTTATATGCCTTTTCTTCATCAATTGATAAGATCATGTGGTATTCTTTCTTTAGGAAGTTAACATGGTGGATTATATAATTACGTTTTAGATATGAACTGGTCTTTCATTTTCTAAGTAAACCTCACTTGGCTGTGGTGTATGATTCTTTTTATGTGCTGCTGGATTCAATTTACTGACATTTTGTTGATGATCTTTATATCTACGTTCATGAGGGATATTGATTTTTAATTTAATTTTCCTTTTATTTATTTTTAAACTCACTATCTGGTTTTTGGTATCAGGATAATGGCCTCTGGCCTCATAAAATGTGGTGGAAAGTGTTCTTTGATCTTCTATTTTGTAAGAGAGATCTATAGAATTTATTTTTCCTTTTTAATTAATACATTTATTTTTGTTGAGGTGTAATTCACATATAACATTATATTAGTTTTAGATGTACAACATAATGATTTGTATACACTGTGAAATGACCACCACATTATGTCTAGTTACTATTTGTCATAGCTACAAATTTTTTTCTTGTGATGAGAACTTTTAAGATTTACTCTTAGCAATTTACAAATATACAATGCAGTAGTATTAACTATAGCACCATGCTGTACATTATAACCCTGTGACTTATTTATTTAATAACTGCAAGTTTTGGCCCATTCACCCATTTATTCCACTCCTTCACCCCTTCCTCCCCTCTAGCAGCCACCAATCTGTTCTCCGTATGTGTAAGCTTGGTTTTTGTTGTTGCTTAGTTTTGTATTTTAGATTCCACATGTAGATTACATCATATGGTATTCTTCTGTTTGACTTATTTCACTTAGCACAATGACCTCAAGGTCCATCTATGTTGTTGCAAATGGCAAGATTCAATTCCTTTTTATGGCTGAGTAATATTCTGTTGTATATAGACCACATTTGTATCCATCCATCCGTTGATGACACTTAGATTGTTTCCATCTCTTGGCTATTGTAAATAATGCTGCAATAAACATGGGAGACATGTGGGTCTGAAGATAGTTTTCTTTTTTTGAAATGTATTTTGCTATTAATCAATGTCTTAATAGTTATAAAACTATTCAGGTTAACTATTTCATCATGGATGATTTTTGTTATTTATATTTTTTGAGAAATTTGTCCATTTTATCTCAGTTGTCAAATTTATGTGTGTGGAGTTGTTGTTAGTATTCTCTTATTATCCTTTTGATGTCTCTGTGATCTGTAGTGATATCTCAGCTTCCATTTTTGGTATTGATAATTTGTATTTTCTTTCTTTTTTCATTGTGTTTTGCTAGAGGTTAATCAATTTTACTTATTTTTTCAAATAATTAGCTATTGTTTGACTAATTTTCTCTACTCTTTTTCTGTTTCAATTTCATGGATTAACGACTTTTTATTATTTCCTTCCTTTGGCTTGCTTTGACTTTATTTTGCTATTCTTTTCTATTTATGTAAGGTGGTATCTCAGATTGTCTATTTGAAACCTCTTTTTCTTCTAATGTAAGCATTTAATGCTATAAATGTCCCTCTAGCACTGCTTTAGAGACATCCTACAAATTTTAATATTTTATTTTCATATTAATTCAGCTTAAATTAAAAAAAATTTCCCTTGAGACATTCTCTTTGAACCATAAAAGATTTAAAAGTATGTTTAATATCCAAGTGTTTGGAAGATTTTTCTGTTATTATTTTTCTATTAACTTGTTTCTAGTTTAATTCTATAATGGTCTGAGAACTTATTGCATGATTTCAAGTCTTTTAAAGTTGTTTAGGTTTATTTCTAAATAATTGGTAAATGTTTCCATGTGTACTTGAAAAAATGTTTATTTTGCTGTTACTGAGTATGTTCTAAATATAATTAGATTCGGTTGGTTGATGATGTTGCTCAGTGCTCCTATACCTTTGTCGATTTTCCACATACTGATTTTATCTATTATCGAGAGAGGATTGTTGAAGTCTCCAGACATCATTGTGGTTTTTCTTCTATTACTTTTTTCAGTTTGTCAGTTTCTGCTTTAAGCATTGTGAGACTGTGTTCTTTTTTGGGGGGAATCCTCACCCGAGGATATTTTTCCATTGATTTTTAGAGAGAGTGGAAGGGAAGGGTAGAGACACAGAGAGAAACATCAATGTGAGAGAGACACATCAATTGGTTGCTTCCTGCACTTGCCCAGACCAGGGCCAGGGGTCAAGCTTGCAACCGAGGTACATGCCCTGGACTGGAATTGAACCTAGGACTCTTCAGTCCGCAGGCCAACGCTCTATCCACTGAACCAAACTGGCTAGGGCGAGATTGGTGTTCTTCATTGCAAACACATTTAGGAATATATGTTTTCTTGGTGGATTGACCCTTTTATCATTCTACTAGTGACCCAGTGCATGGATTTGTGCACACTGAAAGGAAATTAATTAGAAGGTGGCTGGTGGGGCAGGACTGGGTGAGATGGGCTGGACACGCCCTGGAGCTCTGCAAAGTTGCTGTCATACAGGATGTGGAACGCAAACGCAAGTGTGCAGTAAACCAGATTCAGGGCCGACAGTACCCCAGCAACAGCATAACCCATGGCCAAAGGTGGAATGGTGCACCCCATGAGGAACTGGGCTCCCTCCTCTCTGGTTCTGGGTGTATCACCCAAGAACAGCTGCTGCCAAGTCACTGCAGCTTGGCAGCTACTGTGTTGAGTGTCTGTCCCCTGGTGGTCAGTGCGCATCATAGCTATTGGTCAGAGGGACACTTAGCCTTTTATATCTTTAACTAGAGGCCCAGAGCACAAAATTGCACATGGTAGCCTGCTGCTGCTCACCACACTTGCCACCCCACCCGTCTGCCCGCCGTTGCTCGCCATGCTCACTGCCTCACCCACCTGTTGCTACTTGCTGCGCTCACCACCCCACCCACTCGTCTGCTGCGGCTTGCCACACTTGCCACCCTGCCCACCTACTGCTGCTCACATGGGCTGCAGGGGAGGGAACAAGAGGTGGTCAATGCACCTTAAGGCAACTGGTCAAGTGGTCATTCTGGTCGTGATGCCTGGCCTTTTATTAGTATGGATAATAAAAGCGTAATATGTTAATTAGACCAGACAACTGAATGATCTTTCGGACGTCATTCCAGATGTCTTTCCTGATGAAGCTGTGGCTGTGGGGGCTGAGACAGAGGTGGTTAGGGGCAATCAGGTAGGCAGGCGAGCAGTTAGGGGTGATCAGGCAGGCAGGCAGGGGGGTTAGGGGCGATTAGGCAGTCAGGCAAGCAGTTATGGGCGATCAGGCAGGCAAGCAAGCAGTTTGGGGCAATTAGGCAGGCAGGTGAGTGGTTAGGGGTGATCAGGTAGGCAGGCAGGCAAGCGGTTGGGAGCCAGTGGTCCCAGATTGTGAGAGGGATGTCCAACTGCCGGTTTAGGCCTGATCCCTAAACTGGCAATTGGACATCCCCAGAGGGGTCCTGAATTGCGAGAGGATGCAGGCTGGGCTGAGAGACCCCCCGCCCCCGCCCCCCCTCCCCCCCCTGCACAAATTTCCTGCACCAGGCCTCTAGTATATAGATAATTCCCTCCTTATCTCTGGAAATTTTCTTTGCTCTAAAGTTATCTTGTATGATAGTAATATAGCCACTTTGTTTCTTTTTTGTTTTTATTAGTGTTCACATGGTATATCTGGGTAATTTTATTTTTCCCTTCTAACAATCTCCATTTTCTGATTGATATGTTTTGATCATTTAAAATTAATATAATTATTGATATGTTTGGATTTAGGCCCACCCTTTTATTCTTTGTGTTTTGATTGTTCCCCATATCTTTTGTTTCCTTGTTTTTCCTTTCTTGCTTGTTTTTGGTTATTTATCTTTAGCAATCCTTTTTAATCCCCACTTTTTTTGAAGATAGTTATCTTGGCAACGTTTTCTGAAATCTTGGCATAGGGAATATTGTTTGTTGATGTTAAAGAGTTTTCACTCCTTTTAAGTGAAATAATAATAATAATAATAGCCATTATGAGTTAGTGGGCACTTGATATTTGTTATTTCTATACCTAATCTATAATCTTATAATAATACTGCAAGGTTAAGTAATTAAACAAATTATAGCTGAGTAAAACTGATAATTAAAGAGGTTTAAATGTTTTGCTCAAAGTCACCTTAATAGTAAAGAGAGGATTCAGGAGGCAACCTCCATCTAGCTCCAAAGCTTATGGTAACTTTCACAAATTTGGCACATATGACTTAAAAAGACCAGATTTTACTAATTGTCATGGCTATTGCCATAAATCATGAAATTACCTGACTGATCAATGTAAGACACATTTTGTATCATGGTAGATAATTCATCTTCTCTCTGCCTCCTCCCTCATATGGGAAAGGCTCCCCACCCCATGACCAGGAAACTCACAGATCACAACACGTTAGTTAAGGCTTTCTGACAATCTGTCTGCAGCTATTAGTAATATCACACTACTAGTTGGGATCTGCAGATAGCTTAGTTATACTTGGCCATTCTCCCTTTCTTTTGCTCCAGATTGTGTATTCCAGTGTCTCTTGAGCGTCATTATATTGGGATTGTATATTCATGCAATGCTCTATTTCCCCCCATTTTTATTGGCTCATAAAGCTCCATAAAGAGTGAAGGGTATATGTTTGCTTTTTAAATTATATTTATTTATTTTATGTATTGTTGAGAGTATTACAGATGTCCCCCATATTCCCCATTACCCCCACCGCCCCCCGTATTTGCTTCTGATATTGTTAAGCCTTAGGACTCTACTAGTGGATATATTATAGTGTCTGCTGTATCTATCAAGTAAACAGTGTTACCAACAATCACCCCTTGCTGGTTATGCTGAGTATTCAAGCTCCAAGAGATGCTACAAGTACACACTCTGTGAATTTTGTATTTCCCCGGAATTTTGGGTTATATAGTAGACATGGCCTGTGCTCAGCTCTCAACTGGCATGTCCCTAAACCCCGGTGGTTTCTCCAGGCAGGAGAGGAGCTGTTTCCTGCCACCAGGTTCCACCACCTTGTTCTCTTTCAGCATCATCTGCAGGTCTTTCTCACTGCCCTTTGGCACCTCCTTCCACTCAGGGACTTGATTTTATCCCTGAGCAGGGAGTATTCTGCATGTGTGCATGTGTATGTATATGTGGGGTAGGGGGCGGGGAGAGCTTCACCGGGTCCTATCAGGTCCTCTTTGTTCCCACCAGCCTGCAATGCCTTCAGACTGAAGCTCACTCATCTTTGTGTCCTGCTGAGACCCAGCAGAATTCCTCTATGTAGCATATCAAAGTTTATTAAAGGAATGCTTAAATGAATGATGAAGTTCTTCCCTTTTTTTGTTAATCCTCACCTGAGGATATTTTCCCATTGAGATTTAGGGAGTGGAAGGGAGCGGGAAAGACAGATAGAAATATCCATGTGAGAGAGATACATCAATTGGTTGCCTCCCACATGCGCCCCAACTGGGCCGGGCATCGAGCCTGCAACCAAGGTACGTGCCCTTAACTGGGCTTGAACCTGGGACCCTTCAGTCTGTGGGCCAACACTCTATCCACTGAGCCAAACCAGCCAGGGTGAATGATGAATTTCTTGAAAGCATCTGGGAAATGTCTCGCTAACACGGATCCCTGCTACCTCCCAGGTAAGAAAAGTTGGCCCATCCTCCTTCTTGTCTGCTGATTTTGCAACTGTGGCTTTACACCTGTTTTGTCTTACCATATTTATAGGGAAAGCATTTTAGCCACTTAGTATAGTCAGATATCATCCATGGACAAGCCATTTTCCTTGAATTAACCCACTGAGAAATATTACCAAAGGTGTTAAGTGAAATCATCCAGCCACAGCTGGCCCCAAAGCCACGCTCAGTCCCTAGGTATGAACACAGAATGTTTTCAAGTTTTGATTGACTCCAAGCAGCAAAGCTGCTGCTAATTTTTGTATTCATAAATGAGGCTTTTACAAACTCTACCAAGCAAAAGTAACAGGAGAATTTACAACTGTGTTTCCAGTGCATTTAATGAGATAATGTAGTGGCACATAGTGAGTAGCCAGTAAATGCTAGCTGTTATGACTAGGCACCACTACCAAGAATTGTTGCAGGAAAATAACTCCAAAGAAAGATGGGGGCCAGAGGGAAATATACATTCAAGGGTTAGTAGAGAATAAAATCCTATAAATAATTACTTTGAAGTTAGAAATAAGGAAAATAATGTTGAAGAAGAGATCACTTTAATAAAAAATCAAAAGCATGAAAACAGAGGAGTAAAGAGAATTGATAGAAAGCTCAAGAGGCAATGTGCATTTCATAAAACGTGTTTAAAAACATGAATTACATGTTTATGCACTCACCCTGGAAAATTTCACACACTGAATCAAATCACATTGTCTCAAAATGCTGTTCCAAAAAATTTGACATACACCAAAACAACATCTCCAACAATGTGGCCAGTGGGAAATTGTGATTATATCCCTACATAATCATTTCAAAGGCTTTAGGGTAAATACACACATCCCCACTGAAACCTGAATCCTAAAACATGTACTACCTCCACAGCTCTGATTCCATCTTGGCTCTGACATACCACTGTGATGTTTTCAAAATGCCTAAAGTTGTGGGATGTGTGTAGGGAACATTTCATTAACTTCAAGATATGGACCCTTTTCCTGAAATACCTTTCCTTGGCTTCCTTATGTCACTATTTTGTTGTTTTTGTCATTAATATGAAAATATTGTTCTTGACCAATTTAAAACTAAGTTATCAGCTTTGGTTTTAATAATGCTTCTTAAAGTTCTGTTTTATATTAATTTTGGATGTACCTGTCTTTCAGAACTTGACTTTATAAGCCTGGAAATAGAATTTTATAGCAATGATGCTTGCTGGTGGTTTTTTTTTTTTTTAATTCCCAGGTGAATCAAAGGCTGATTGTCACAGAGCCAGGGAGAAGGAGCAGTGATCTTGGTGGGAGAAAAATGTAGTATGATCTTTGCAGTCAACCCTGCTGGGTCCTAAGCTGAGAGAGCAACATAGCTAGGCATTTTTTTCTTAATTAATTGTATTTTTATTGTTTTAAAACCACTTGATTGAGGTATGATTGACATGCAGAAAACTGTACATATTTAACATATACAATTCAGAGAGCCTGGAGATACACATGTGAAACCATCACCATCTTCAAGGTCATAGACATATTTATCACCTCCCAATGCTTCCTCTTGCCAGCATTATTAGCATTTTGTGTGCATATGTGTGTGGAGTAAGAGCATTTAAGTATACAGTATAGTATCAGTATCTGTGGCACTATGTTGGATAGAAGCTCTCCTGGATGAGGTTTTATTAGAGCAGGACTGAAGGACAATCCAAATGCAAGAGAAGGTTAACCGCAGCATAGAATTTCCAATGGGGACCACTGTAAAGGTGCTGGCCATGAGATGGTGCCAGCCATCAGTAGGGAACAGATCAGGGATCACATCCGCTGAAGCAGCTCAGATGTGTGAGGGCCGCAAGGGACAGTGAGTGTGGAGCTGAGTTTCCTGGGTTGGAGGTAAGAGTGTGGCAGGATTGCACTTTCCACCTCCATCCAGCAGGAAGATGGCAGTGTCTCACTCTAGCAACAAGCTAGAAAGAAATGATGTTTTTGCTTTAGGTGTATACCTCTGAGGTAGTCTAAGGGATTTTTTTCATAAATACATCTGAGCGAAGGCAATTGTTACAGCAGGATAATTAGTAAACTTTCCATATAACTTATTCATAGTAGAAGGAAAATCCCAATTTCCCCCCCGGAATTTATTGGCTGGCCAGAGCCAGTTATATTTACACTAGAGGCCTGATGCACGAAATTCATGCAAGGGGATCGGCCCTTGCATCCCTCGCAGCCCTGGCTTTGTCCGGAAGGTTGTCTGGATGGTCGTTCTGCTGATTGGTCTAATTAGCATATTAGCTCTTTATTATATATGGTATTTAACTCACATGAAAAGTATTCGTAACTTTTTTTTTTCAAATAAAGAAAACACACATTGACAACAAAAATCCAGAATCATTTATTAAAAGTTGGCAAAAAAGCAGTATTTTAAAATGAAATTAAAAGATGTATAGTTTATTTTGGTGGATTAAAATTAATGTGGACTTACCTTTTGACACTTACCCTATCATAATAACGTATTATTTAGCACAAACAACTTTCTTCCTTTGGCTTTAGAAGCAGTGCTTCAACAGAACTGCTAACTGACAATTAGTGAAAAACAATTTATGCTTCATTTTATTTTCTCATTGCTATAAAACTGGTTTAAAATAATGAGGCTCCTAAAAAGATATTGCCCAGACCATAAAATGTTCTTACGAGAGTTGCTTGATAAATCATGAAGGGAGATTTTCACCTCTTAACAAGCATATGCAAGCAGGACACAGATGGGATTGGACAGGTCCCTGGCAGTATACAGTGCTCTGTCTCTCGGTCTCTTCAGGAATCAGAAAACACTGTATTTCTCAATGCTAAGCTCCCTTCACACTTCCTGCTTTTAATATATACATATGTATGTATATTTTAATATATACATACATATATACATATGTATGTATATATTAAAAGCAGGAAGTGTGAGGGGATCGAGCCCACAACCCAGGTATGTGCCCTGACTGGGAATCGAACCATGACTCCCTGGCTCATAGGTTGACACCCAACCATGAGCCATGCAGGCTGGGCTACATCTCCTGCTTTTAAGTATCAAATCTGGTGTCCAGACACAGGGAGGCTTATGTCAAAGGAGGAATGAGGATTATAGCAATCAAGTTCTAGACTGCAACACCCCCTCCTGGGGCCACACTGGTGTGGGGACCTCATTTATTCATTCTTTTGTTTGTTCATTCCTCAAATGCGCCTTGAGCATTTATAATGTCTCAGGCTCTGTGCACGGCAGTGTGAACTCAACAGTGAACGCAGCAGAGGTGGTATCCACTGTCACGGAGCTTGCAGGTGAGAAGGGAAAAGGTATTCCAGGCTTTGATGCGGGAGTATAGAGTACAATGGGAACTCGATACCATGGGAACACAGGGCAGAAGTAAGACTCCAGTGATGGGAAACCCCGTATTTCAAAAGGGATGGGGAGGCAAGTGATGGGACACCAGAATCCCCTAAGGGAGCTGCAAACCCATTGGGAGAGTGTTTTACTGCTCACAGGGTTCTGGGCCAAGGAAGCACCAGTCACTGCTACCCCCAGGAACTGTGGAGATGCTAAGAGCTGCAGTGAATGAGCTGGGACGTGGGGGCAGGTGGAAGAGGCTGCCAGAGTTGGGATTTTTGAGACGAGGATCAATGGCCTGAGAGCACAGCAGGCTTGTCCCTTGCATGGGATAACTGGGCAGTCACCGTAGTTTTCCAAAATTTCTTTTGAAAACAGTATCCCAAGGGTGCAATGGAGGATATCAACAGCATAGCCCCCTTTCAAGTGTGTTAACTGAAGCAGTCCTTACACTGGCTGAGTTGCCTGGGAGCCTGTACCTTTCTGGGTTGGCTGTGACCATTGTGATACATAGTGGGTGCTATTGTGGGTGGGACCTGCCCATTGCCTGAACAAAAACAAGATGGTCAGTTGTTCTTCAGCAGCCTCAGTTCAGGGAGCAGGTCAGAGCTGCCACCTCTCTGAAGCCCCAGTGAGGGTTCAGAGGACCAGATAAGGGAGATGCACTTGAGGACACATTTCCCTTGTCACCATAATGTCACATAATGTGCACCCTTTCCTGCCATAATGTCACATAATGTGCGCCCTTTCCTGCCATACACCTTCTTATGGGAGAGAAGTTATGGGAGAGAAATGAATATGAGAGATGAAGCATTTTCCCAGGGAAAAAAAAAATATTATCCTTCAGGGACAGTTCACATTATGGGATTGTACTGAGATGACAGAACTGGACTAAATTATGTTTTTCTCCATTAACTGGTGAATGGGCTCATGCATGACTCAAAAAGAAGCCATATTTCTTCATATGTATGAGTGTAGTTAAGTGATTTTGTGATTGACCCTCACTATTTGTATAATGGAATGCATCTACTTAAATGATGAGTTAGGTCTATTGTGAGTAACTTAGAAAGCTGGTCATGATACATGACAGTGAAAAAAACAGGTCTGGAATCTTTAAGTCTGCTTTGATTCCATTTATGTAAAATTGCGTGTGTGTTCTCACCCATACACAGAGGTCTGAAAAACTGTTCACCAAAAAAATTAACGTAGGTTATTTCTGGGTGATGACATGCATTCCCCCTTTCCTTCTTCAAGCTTTTCTGGATTGCATTAATATATTTCTACAATGAATATTTTGTTTTTTTATGGAAGCTATTTTCATTTTAAAAGAGCACCCCAAAACTTGTTCATAACTTTTTGGAGGTGGGTCATTATTGACTAAATTCTCTCTAGATTATTCTTTTGCTGGGATAAGAAGCCAAAATCCTTTGGAGAGATGGACTGCCTAGTTGAGAAGTTTCTATAAGAAGTTTTAATCTCTTGCTGAGGTGCTGCCTGATAACTTCCTACAACTTCAAGACTATAAAACTTCCCCACATGAAGAAATAATCTATCTTTGACATTATTGGAGCAGACACTCCATGGAGCCCTGAGATACTGGCTCCTCTCATATACTAGTAACTGAATTCCTTGGAGATATGAAGGGGAAAAATAACTCATGAAAATTGTTGATAATGTTTTAATTTTTTAAAGTGTAGGATAAGAATCCAAGATGGCGGCGTAGGTAAACACCTAAACTGCTGCCTCCCACAACAATTTAAACTGCAACTAAAAGACAAAACGTCTATCACCCAGAACCACGGGAAAGCTGGCTGAGTGGAAGTTCTATAACTAGAAGGAAAGAGAAAAGAGCATTGAGACGTGCACGAGCGCTGAAAAGCTGAGGTACGGAGGCGCATGATCTGGGCTGGCTGCGGGTGACTGGGTGCGTTGCTTTTTTCAACCCGAAGGGAGACAAGCCCCCGATTACTCTGAAATCCAGTCTCTGGGGAGATGCGGGGGACCCAAACTCCTACGGGGAGAAGCTGGACTGTCTGCCAGTGAGAGTGGCTTGCTTGCAGAGCTGCGCGCAGGAATAATTGTTTACTGCACTGGGGCACGGGACTCGCGGATGCCGTTGGGGACGCAGAGCCGGCTAACTAGCAGCCATTGCTATTTGCCATGCCCTAACCTAGTGACACCCTGAGGCCCCGCCCTGCACAACCTACAAACCCACCCAAGCTCCAAGCAGCGGAGTTAGCATAAGAAAGGCCTGCCCTGTCGCAGCTTAACCTAGCAAACTTGCAGCCTGGATCAGACAGCTCCAAAACCTCCAAACCCCAAGCAAAGAGGAGAAAACTGCAGCTCTCACTGTAGCTCCTGCTGAGTGGCCTCAGACAGTAGCTGACCTGCACCCCATTGGAGATCCAGAAGCCAGTGTACCTAGTGGTCAGTGTGAGACACCAGATTTCAACTCCTCACATCCATAAGTGACACATTCAAGAGGCAGACTCAGTGAGCACCAAAGCCCCACTGAAACAAGTCCTGCTCCATAAGTGTGTCTTCAGCGCAGCAGTTCTTCCATTATAGATACAGCGAGTGCTCACAGCTAATTGGCCTGGAGGTCAATTCCTCCCAGCGTACCAATAGCAATTAAGGCTTAACTACACCAAGACTTTGCACTCAGCCCACAAAAGGGGTGTACCAAGAGCGTCCACATCAGGTGATTGGGGAGGCTGAGCTACTGCCCCCTATAGGTCACCTACCACACAAAGCCACTCCATCAACACAGGGAAGCAGCCAAAATGCGGAGACAAAGAAACATGTCACGAATGAAAGAAACGGAGGAAAGCAAACTACTGGATGACATAGAGTTCAGAACCACATTTATAAGGTTACTCAAGAATCTTCTAAAAACCGCTGGCAAACTTGATGACACTTCTGAGGAGCTTAGTGAGACCTTCAAGGACCTTAATGAGAATGCCAAAAAAAATGGAAAAGGACCAGTCAGAAATGAAGCATACACTGTCTAAAATAAAGAATATGCAGAAACTCAATTGTAGATTAACATACCCCAAGAATCAAACCAAAGATCTGAAATATGTGGAAACAAAAAACATCCAACCAGAAAAACAAAAAGAAAAAAGAATCCAAAAATATGAAGATAGTGTAAGGAGCCTCTGGGACAACTTCAAGCGAACCAACATCCAAATTTTTGGGGTGCCAGAAGAAGGGAGAGAGCAAAATATTGAAAACCTATTAGAAGAAATAATGACAGAAAACTTTCCCTATCTGGTGAAAGAAATAGACTTACAAGTTAAGGAAGCACACAGAACCCCATACAAGAGGAATCCAAAGAGGACCACACCAAGACACATCATAATTAAAATGCCAAGGGCAAAAGACAAAGAGAGAATATTAAAAGCAGCAAGAGAAAAACAGTTAATTACCTACAAGGGAGTACCCATACGACTGTCAGCTGATTTCTCAACAGAAACCATGCAGGCCAGAAGGGAGTGGCAAGAAATATTCAAAGTGATGAACAGCAAGAACTTACAACCAAGATTACTCTACCCAGCAAAGCTATCATTCAGAGTTGAAGGTCAGATAAAGAGCTTCACAGACAAGAAAAAGCTAAAGGAGTTCATCACCACCAAATCAGGATTACACGAAATGCTGAAGGGTATCCTTTAAGAAGAGGAAGAAGAAGAAAAAGGTAAAGATAAAAATTATGAACAACAAAATGACATCAAATACATACCTACCAACAAGTGAATCTAAAAATCAAGTGAATGAAAAATCTGAAGAACAGAATGGACTGGTGAATATAATAGAATCAGGGACATAGAAAGGGAGTGGACTGACGATTCTCAGGGGAAGCAGATGTGAGGGGTGCGGGAAGAGATTGGACAAAAATCTTACTCCTATGGATGAAGACAGTGGTGGGGGGTAAGGGCATGGGGTGGGGTGGGGAATCAGGTGGAGGGGAGCTATGGGGAAAAATAAAAGAGGAACACCTGTAAAAAAAAAAATAAAGTGTAGGATAAATGCTAAGTCATCAAAAGCAGAGGCAAGACTTGGAGGAACACTGCTCTGTGGGCGAGGAATGACACCCGGTTGAATGACACTCGCTTCCTAGGCCATTCACATTGATCACAGGGAACTGGGAGGGCAGCGTCGAAGCATAACCTTTCGGATGAATATCACACACCAAGCTGTCAGCGGCTGGTGTACCGGAGAGCCTTCCGGGAGCTGGTGGTGCTGCACCAAGACCTAATCAAAAGCAGAGTGGAATTCAGGATGTGGGAGCACCCCGTTCTTTCCTCTCACATTTATTCAGTGAGAAGGAATCGCTGTGCACTGTGTCCAGCTTGCCATGGGTATCCCGGTGAAAAGTTACAGGATATTGGAAGGAAATTGATTTTTAATCTAAAATGTGTTTAGGGTTTCTAAACTTGGTTTAACATTTTATGATTGAATTTTCTGGAGGAGTCAGGGAGATTCTGAGTCCTGACTATATGCTGGGCATATCGAGAACTATTCCAGAACAAATGCCTCCTTTTGTTCAGAGAAAAGTCCCGGCTCGCTCTCCAACCTTATCCCCTCCCACCTTCCACACTTTCCTTTGCTGGCCCTGCTCCAGCGCCAGGCCCCGGTCTCCTTTGCTGCTCTTCAGACGCAGCGAGCATTTTCTGACTTCAAGCCTTTGCCCTTTTCTTCCTCTGCCTAGATCTTCTCAGCTCAAAGTCGCCGAGCAGAGTGGCCTTCCCTGTAAAGATGGCACTTCCCTACCTAATTATCCCAACACCCCCTTTACGCTGCTTGATTTTATACATAGCACTTACCCCAACCTAACATACTGTATATTTGCTAGTGCTTTTTACAATTTTAATCTCTGAAATCACGCTGTTATCACCGTCAGGGTTAGGGTTTTCCCCCAAAAGCCTCATGTGAGGCCCAGTTCTTTCTTCCGATCACCAGGAGAGTAAGAATAAGGTCTGGATGGGGCAGACCCCAGGCACTGTGAAGTCTGAACTGCTTACAGTTTGGGGGGCCCTCTTTGAGAGAAGGAGTACAGTTAGGCACAGGTCTGGGAAGCAGCCTGGAAGCTTATGTCTCAGTAGTTTGACAGTCAGCTTCCGGGCCTGGGTGCCCCATACCTATGGGATCTAGCTTCATCAGGAGACCTCTGGGTGGGCTCACCGAGGCCTGTGTGCGGGGAGAATGGGCGCTTCCTGGGGAAAAAGCTGTTTTAGGAAGGGTCAGGCCCACTAATAACAACGCCCCAGTGACCAGAGGACCGATTCTAAGACGATTGTGAGGACTTTTTCATTAGGACTGTTTCTCTCTGGCTCTGTAAGATATTGCAGCCCAGAGCAGCACCCTAGGCACCCAGGGATAAAATACAGAACATGACAGGAGAGGGGTCTTCCTGCCTCTATAGGAAGTGGGCTTCAGGGCCTAAAAAGTGCCAGTGTCACAAAGATGAGGACAGCCTACCGGTGTGGCTCAGTGGTTGAGCACTGACCCATGAACCAAGAGGTCGGTGGTTCAATTCCCCATCAGGGCACATGCCATGCAAGTGGGGGCCATGCAGGAGGCAGCCTATTGATGTATATGTATGTGTGTGTGTGTGTGTGTATATATATATATATATATATATATATATATATATATATTTCAAGGTGAGGATAGCTTGATGCCAGCCCCAGAGACCATAGTCGGGTGTCTTCTCATCATCCCGCAGGCAGCAGTAGAGGCTGGCAGACTTTATGATAATAGTGATGGTTGCCCTTCATGGGGCATATATGTGCTGGATGACTTTATGTACATTGTCTCTAATTCTTACGGGAACCCTGCAGGCTAAGTATCATTAACCCTGTTTTGCAGGTGTGATAGGATGGCATATCTGCTCACATGACACTCAATGCACAAAGACAATGTAGACTCTGATCTCTATCTGATTTGAACCTCCTTATGAGTCCCTACCCTGCTGGGTAGCACAAAACTGAGGTTTTCCAATTAACAACACTGAGATCTCTTCTGGTTTGTAGCATCTTTCCTGTTTAAATAGTCAGGGTTTTCTAGGTTAAATTCCCTATCAGTGCTGTTTAGTCTCCTTTGGATGACTCATTCTCCCTCGACAATCAGGTAGGTTCTCTTATGGTGTCCCTCACTTCCCCTTCTCCTCCTCTGGTCCTGGGTGATGGAGGGACCCCCTAGGGTTCCCTGGTCAGGGGATGGAACTTCTAGACACGCAACACTCTACTTGGTGCACCTGTTGACAGGGGTGGGTAAATGGACCTGTCTGGTCTTCTGGGTCACATGTGTTGTGGCTCAAACTGCTGGGGTTGGATCACCTGTGCTGTCCTGAAGTCAGTAGGATTGATCACTCAGCACCTTCATGGCTGTGCTGGTGCTTATGGAAACTTCTGGGTCTCTGAATGCCACACTTTGGCTATGGGAAGCCCAGACAGCAGCCTCAGTGCCCCTGTCTCGGAGGGCATCGCACCAACTTGCCACTTCCTCTGGCTATCTCTTACCCTGACCCCTAGGGCTGCAAAGGGCTGTGGCTTCCCCAGCCCCCATGTCACCTTGTCTACTCTCTCTCCTCCTTGACATGTAGTACAGTCTATGATCTCCCCGTGCACTTCAAACTCTTTCTGTGTGTACCCCCTTTAAACTTCTAAAAAGCTGTGACCTCCTTTTCAAGTTTATATCAGATGTTTTACATTTAAATTAAATAGTTGCAAAGGATGCAATTCCTGGTATATTGTAAATATTGACATTTTAGAATGAAACCGTTATAGCACTTATAAAAATTTACCCAGTGGAATCTAAACATCATCATGATTTAATACCCATGGTTCAAAGAACACACAAACAAGCTATTTTTTTTAACAGTTGGAAGTTTTTTTCTCCTTGAAATTGTATTCCCATTTCACTTCTCCTAGAGAATTTTATCCTAACATGATATATTTTTATACTTAAAAGTCTTTTACCCTATCATTTTTCTTTTCAACAAAAATAAGTATATACATTGAAAATTTTAAATTTTTTTTTTTTTTTTTTTGCTCACACAGCACTCTGTTAGAAAATGTATTCTGGATTAAATTCTCATTAGAATTATTATTAGTATGCAATTGGTCAGGGTCATATACACATCTGTACACACATACACATTACATGTTTTTATGGTTGATTATTAAACATAAAAATAGTTGTGCTGGAAGTGTATCTCTTTATGAAACGGATGGGAGGGCTCTTCTAGCTGTTGAAGTGGGTTTTTCAGAGGCAGATATTGCCAGGTGTACTTTTGCTTGTTGCTTGGTGGTTTTGCACCTTAGAACAAAATGTATGTTAGTAAGATTTGAAGTGGCTTCCTTTCGTTGAGTTTTCTGCTTTCCTCTGTGGAGAGAGGGAGGAGGGAGATAGGAAAGTGTAGCAGACATAACACTGATTTCCTTATAACTCTCCAGACTCCAGGTGCCTTGGAAAGTGAGAAGTTTCTGGAAATTTAAACAACACTATACAGAGCTCTGGCTCACCATGTGGTAAAAGGGCCATGGCCCCACAGGCCCCGCCCTCTCCTCTGGGACACTACATATCATGCAAAATGCTTAGGATGTGAAGGCAGCAAGAAAATGCAAATAAAAATCACTGTTTTAGAAATGTCAGTGGATTACCTGTACCACAGAGGTGAGGAAGCGAAGGCCCAGAGACATTAGAAGAGCTTGTCTTAGTGTGTAGGCAACAGTGCAGAGTGGGAATTTGTCTTCATATCTGCAACCCTTCCTCTTTCAAAGCCAGCCTCTGGATGGATGACTGTATCAGAATCATCGGAGTCCATATATAGTGTGTGTATGTGTGTGTGTGTGTGTGTGTGTATATATATATATATATATATATATATATATATATATATATATATATTGACTTTAGAGAGAGAGGAAAGGCAAGGAATAGAGAAATAGAAACATCAATGAGAGAGAATCATTGATCAGCTGCCTCCTGCATGCCCCCTACTGAGGATGGAGCCTGAAACCCAGGCATGTGCCCTGACCAGGAATCGAACCAGTGACCTCTTGGTGCATGAGTCCACACTCAATCACTGAGTCACACCTGCAGGGCTAAGTTCCTTTTTAAAATGATTTATCACTACATTGCATATTTAAACTAATATTATATGCCAACTATACTTTCATTTTAAATTTTAAGTTAATTAAAAAGATGATTTAAAATCCCTGGGCACCACATCCAGTGGGTCTAGAGGTGGGGCCTGAATGTTTGTTTCTTTAAGAGCTCCCCAAATGATTCTGCAGGGGGTCAGGGTTGAACCCTGGAGCATACCCAAGGAGGGCCTGCATTTGTGCAGGAGCAGAGACCACCCCCCTCCCTGGACCGACGTACCAGACCTGAGAGGGAGGGACTGGGCAGGAGACAGGAATGGAAGGTTTCTTCACAGTGAGTAGCTGTGAGTCAATGAGACACCTTCTTTGTCTGTGGGTTGGTTTGCTGCTACCACTAAATGGCCCTGCTTTGAAGCCCAGATTCCCGAGGCCTGAGTATCTTGCATGAAAAGGGGGGGAGGTGGGGAGTGGGTCTGCTTGTGAGGCACTGCCCAGGACTCTGAGGCTCTCTTTCTTGTCTGTTGTGAGAATCTGTGGCTTTGAAAGTCAGTGTGGAATGGATGCAAGGTTTTGGGAAGATTGGTTGCCATCTACCTCTAGTATGGAGAGCGAAAGACCTGCCGTGAACCCATTTCTCCATTCAATTCAGCTCAAAGGCGTCCTGTTGGCAAGGTGGCACCTTCCCTAACTCCTCTGTGGGCCCCTTTCCCTGTTGTGCTTCCTCTGTAGCTATTCTGACGTTGACAGTTGTGGAGACTAATGTCCTATCTCCCAGGGAAGCTGGGTGGGAGGGCCTGATGGCACACTGACAGTCTTCTCTTCTCGGGTGAAGACCTGAGGGAAAATCTGGTATTGTCACCAGTCACCAGGCTCCGAATGCAGTTCTGTGCCCACACACTGCTTCGAGCATGGTTTGGGAGAAAGGGGGATATGCACCTCTCTCTTGAGCAAGGTGTTTCTGGAAACAGTTTTCATATCCCACTGGGCCAGAGGGCGAGCCTTGCCAAGAGGGAGAGATATCACTGCCTTGTCACTTCAAGGGAAAACACACTTTATTCCACTTGCCACAGGGCCCAGGTGGATGCAAATTGAGTTATTAACTTTCTATCTGAAAAATGAAAGGGGTGTTTATGATGGGAAACAGTGTCAGAGCGATACATGTTGGCTGCAGGGCTCGCCTGGCAGACTGACTCCAGAACCGATCCCCATGCTATTGTTTACCACCTTCTTCTGGAGATGGTCCTCAGACCTAGAACCCGGGATCCTCCCAACAAGACTTCAGACTTCCACTAGGTCTGTGCTGCCAAGTGCTAATGAGGCCGATTCCCAGAGCAGAGCCCCATCTCCCTCCTCGTCAACTCGCTTTCACTCACTGTCTGCCAACTCTGGCAATGGACTCATGAGAAATCCTGTTAAGGGATTTTCTTTTAAACACACTCACTCCACACCTCATAAAGGTTGCAGAAAGGTACAGTAATGATCTGGCAGACATTTACCCAGTGAGACAAATTTTCCGTGGTGAAAGCTACTTCTCAGTTTAGTCTGAAGGTAGAAGGTGCAAAATTCCTTACCTGACTTCCTAAAGGTCACTAAGATGTGACATAGAAATTGAACATTAGGAGATTTGGTACTGGGTCTCATTAAAGGCATTGAAATTTATGGCATATCAACATTTGAGTTGGGGAGGAGGGGGTTGACAAAGAATCATAAGGAAGAGTCAGGGTTTGGAAGTTAAAACTATGATTTCCTTTAAAAAGCATGAGGCCTGAGGTATAATGGACATTTTTGTCCATCCAACAAAAGTTTCCCATCATCAATGGGAAGGGGAGAATAAATTCTTTAGTATTTAAGAAATAGTTTAATTTCAGCTCTTCTGCCTAAAGACTGGGGAGTGATCAACCCCTGGTCACAGATAATAACCACAGAGCTGCATTCAGAGCCCTCCATTCCTGCAGGAGAACAGCTGTCACAGCATCTTCCAGAATGCCTAGTGCAAAGAGCAGCACACAGATCTGTAATATATATCTACTAGAGGCCCGGTGCACAAATTTGTGCATGGGTGGGGTCCGGCCAGCCTGATCTGATCAGGGCCAGATCTGTCTGGCTGGGCTGGGGGAGAAGAGGAGCAGGGGACGTGGTAGGTTGGCTGGCTGGCCCCCTCTCGGGGACAAATTCCCAGTCGAGGAGAAAATTTGCATATTAACCTTTTCTTATATAGGATATCTATCTATCTATCTATTTTTTTGATCCTCACCAGAGGGTATTTTTCCCATTGATTTTTAGAGAGAGTGTAAGGGAGTAAGAGGGAGAGAGAGAAAGGGGCGGGGGGGGGGGGGAGAGAGAAACACATTAATTGATTGCCTCCTGCACATGTCCCAGGGCCAGGGATCAAACCCAAGAGCCAATGCTCTAACCACTGAGAAAAACCAGCCAGGGCTGTAGTATATTTCAAAGACACAATTAATAGATCTCAACAAAGAACTGGAAATGGCAGGATGGTCCCCTACTTTCCAACCAAAGCAACTTGGGAGTTGTAGGTTCATGACTGTGGCAGAGGATACACACATTTTCTTCTTGCAGTTCTAACCATTCCTTCCCAGTGTTCTTTGTGAGTTTCTTTTACCCTGTAAGTCCTTTAAATATTGAGTTTCTCAAGCGCTGTTACCTTGGTCTCCTTCTCTCCTTCCTGGGTGATTTCTTCTACATGGTTTCACTAGAGAGCAGATAACTCCCAAAGTCATGTAGACAACTCTGCCTGTCTATTGAGCTCCACACCCATATTTCCCACCAACCACTGGGATATCTCCTAGGCATTTGAAATTCAATGCGTTCAAAATTCCCCCCCCCCCCCCCCCCCCCAGCCATTTCCCACTGCACCACTGTCCCTGAACTTGCCCTGCTCCTGTGTTTTCCTACCTTGGTCATTGGACCACTGGTCCATTGGTCACTGCCATCAGCACCCTGCCATCATTTTAGATTCTTCTGTGTTCACTGCACTACTTTTCTCACTATATTTTCTTGCCTCTCTAGCTTATATATTTTTTGTCTCTGCTCTCTGCTCTTCATTTCTCTTTCCAGTTAGTTGCATAGTGTAAGTCTTTGTCATTTCACACTTAGGTACCACAGTTTCTTCCAGCTGGTCCCTCTGTCTCAGTCTTGAGTCCTTCTAATCCACCCTTCATGGTGCTTCCAGAGCAATCATTTTTTCCCCCTGTAGCTCATTCACTTCCTTCAGAATAGACCCTTTTGCACAGTATTTAAATCCATAACCCAACTCCTGCTAACAACCATTGTCATCTCATTTTGCCCTTCATGGAAGTCATTCCTGCACCTCCCTTCACTCCTGTCTCATGACCCTCCTGTGTTATGTACCTGAGGATCGAAAGGCCCCCTCCTCCTCTTTCCTCCTTCAGTAGACTTGTATGCATCTTCTGACTCATCTAAACAAGGCTTCAGGCTGCCATGGGTACCCCTTCCCCGTGTTCTTACCCCATCATTAGACACTTTGTACCTGGGCTGTCACTTAATTTTTCGGTCTGTCTCCCCCGCTAGGCTACAAGCTCCCTGAGAACGGATAGTCTCTCTTGTTTTCTTCTGTGTTCTTAGCCCTCAGCACCAATGCATTGTCAACTGTCAATAAATTTAGTTGAATCAGTGAACAAACTGGTTTCTATGTATTTTTCAGGGAATATCTATAAGAAAAATCTATAAACTATGGTTCTGTCTTTTCTTACTTTGACAAGTCTATTATTTATTAATATGCCTCAAATTGATTATAATAAAAATACAGAAAGCCTTGACTGAATCCGAGTCTCAGCTCTGAAGGGCAGACTGTGAAATGCAAGCACACTTCTGGAATTCACACACACTCATTAACTAGTATCCTCTTAATCTCGGCAAATGATTTACTGCCTTCATTGCAGAAGTGTAAGCAGCATTCTAAAGCATGAATATTAAACAGCATCAGTATATCATTTAAATAAGGGGATTGCTATCTTGGAAAAGTTAGGAATGGGAAAGTTAGAAAGCAGGAACAAAAACAAAAAAGGAAAGAAAATTAGGGAGAGCTCAAAATGTTTGTCTTACCTTCCACCAGAGTAGAACCCTCCTGCTTCACTCTGCATTTCCAATGCCCAGTGCCTGGCTTAGCACACTATAAGGGAAGAGGGAAGGAAGGAAAGAAAAGAAGAATGAAAGATGATGGAGACTGGCAGATACTGGAGCAACAATGGATACATTTTTATATACGTGTACAACTTGCTCTTATATAAGACACGCAAAGAATTTTTGATTGTTGAGTGTGCCAGATGCTGCCTGTGGTCACTTAGGTGCATACTTACCCTTCTTCACCCATCTCTCTGCTTCTGGGACAAGAAGCCTATAAACTATATTTCCCAGTTGGCTTATTTGATTCTGCTGGTGGGCGGTACTGATGGGAGAATAAAGGGTGGGAGAGAGGGAGCAGCTATTTTATTTCCCAGCTATGGGCAGCAGTGGCAGCACTGAGAGCAGAGTCAGTGGGCAGCACGTGCCTCTCCTGGTTCTGGCTCAGCAGCCAGATTGTGACAGTGGCAGTGAACATGAGCCCTGGGGACATGATTTCCCCTTTGCTTCTCTACGGGCTTTGAATAGTTTTATATTTGGGACTCCCAGCCCTTCCACCACCTTTGTAACCCATTACCTGTATCATATCAAATCTCCTTTGAAATATCGGGAATATTTTCTATTGTCCTTGTTAGACACTGGCTGCTACACAGACACTATTAGACCTCGACAAACAAACAAATCAGCATGGGCACACATCCATATTTGGTTAAAGGCATATATACAAAGCTTCCCTGAAGTATAAAATGCATTTGAAATCAAATACCTGAAATAATGAGACAAGTGACTAGCAACAGGTATATTAAATGTAATCTCCATTCAATAATAGGGGATGTGTTTAAAAATCAGAAAACAAATGGTAAGAAAATGCAGGGAATTATCAGTGGAGCCAGAGGCTTCCAGATCTAGGAATCTGCTAGCCAGCTCTCTGCCTTTGGCAACTCCCATTAACTCCTCTGCCTCAGTTTCACGTTCTGTAAAATGAAAGGGCCAGATTAGGTCAACTCTCAGTGTGCTTCTAAGGCTGGGATTTTAAGGGCCTATGCCTTTAAGTAAAAATTTCCTTGGACATCTGTGCAGGAAAATCCCCCATTTATGTGGGGAGACTGGGCTTGGCTGGAGCTTCCAGTTAGCCTGACCCTGAAATGCATGTCTGTGTGAAGACCTCCGTTAGCCATCCTGAGTCCCATCTATTGTCAGATGTTTGTCTTCACTGTGGGCACAGGAACCGTTTCAAAAACTGTGGCTGCCAAGTCATCCCTTGGCAGTGAGTGACCCGTAATGACCTTTCACATTACACTCACAAATGCAATAAAGCAAGTTCACTCAAGGTGCATATGATGAAATTAATAGCCCTATAATGAATAGGAGGATTGTGCCAGGAATCCATCACATTGTCAAATACAAGAGAATAGTTCTAGACATGGCAAGCCTATTTTCCACTGCTGAGTTTGCTCTACTGTAGTATCTTTGATGTATGTTCCTTAATGTGCTCCCCCCCACCATACATATTTTGTTAATATTAATGTATTTATGCATCTTGAAATTGCCTAATTAATCCCTTGCCTTTCCAATGAGTTATGTAAGTTGGCGGATTTATATGATAAATATTATAATGAAGAAAACACAACAATGGAGCATAAAATACTAACTTAATTTACCATACCCAAAGCAAAGAAATTTAGGCTATGATTTCCCCTCTGAAATTAACTAATATTTCTTACTGCTTTTCCTAATTAAAACTTATCCCTTTCCTACATCCTTTGGGGACCATTTTTATTCCTACAAATATTTAGGAGTTACTATGTATTAAGTCAGTAGGACGGGTTTTGGAGGCTACTAAATGGAACAATAAGGAGGGGGTCAGAGGTGAGGAGCAGGGAGATACTTGTGGAGATGGCTCTGTGAGGAGTGGGGGGCAAAGGCGAGTGTGGTCATCAAGCATGTTTGCAAACCCTGGCTCCATCATGTGCCAGCTGTGTGATCTTGGGCAAGTCACTTAACTTCTCTGCCTATTTCCTCACTTATAAATAATGGGCAAGATAATATCATAACTTCTTTATGGAGTTGTCAGGGATTAAATTACTTAATCCATGTAAAGAGTTTAGATCAGTGCTGGACCCATAATGAGCGCTCAACAACTATTCATTTACAAAAAGCAGATCAGACAACCATGAATAACAGGGAAGTTTTGGATGGTTGGTTGATTTTTGTCTTGGCAGACTTAGTATGTCTGTGAGCTGATGGGAAGGAATGAGTTCAGAGGGAAGGATTGAGATAGCAAGCAGAAAGGGCAGAGGATAACTGATGAAAAAAGACATAATTGCCCAGCTGGCGTGGCTCAGTAGTTGAGTGTCGACCTATGAATTAGGAGGTCACAGTTCAATTCCCGGTCAGGGCACATGCCCGGGTTGCAGGCTCTATCCCCAGTGTGGGGCATGCAGGAGGCAGCCGATCAAAGATTCTCTCTTATCATTGATGTCTCTCTTTCTCTCTCTCTCTCTCCCCCCGCTCCCTTCCTCTCTGAAAATCAACAAAAATACATTAAAAAAAAAGACATCATTGACTTAGCCAGCCTTCCTCTGAGACTGAAGAGCAGCAGGAGATGGGTGAAGATGAGCAGGGAGAGAAGGGAAGATGAGGGGAGACACTTGTCATAATTTCTCTTTTGTGAGAGGTAAGGGACCTACAGATTCTGTTCCTCCTTATAGCTCTTCTTGTGATTTTTTTCAAAAGCCATTCAAAAGATGGTATATGCATAAGATACTAATTATCCTATAGCTTACAATAGCAGAACATTGGAGTCAACCTAAATGTCCATCCTTTTTGGGACTGGCTACATACAACATTATGGAACTCAAGAGAATGCTATGTAGCATAACAAAGAATGGGGAACTCTTTACATACTGACATGGAAGGACCACTGGAAGCTATTATTGAGGGAAAGAAGCAAAGTGCCTCACAGCGACATAGCGTGCTGGCATTTAAAACCATTGTAATAGAAAAAAAGGAAGGGTGAAATCTAAAAGTATGTATTTGTAGATGCCTGGAATATCTGCAACATATTGATAAAATTTGTTCTCCTAAGGGGAAGACATTCAGTGGCTGGGGGCCAGGGTAGAGGGGGACTGCTCATTATATATGCAGTAGAGGCCTGGTGCACAAAATTCATGCATGGGGGGGGGGGGCGGCGGGGAGAGTCGGTCCCCTCAGCCCAGCCTGCACCTCTCATAATCCTGGACCACTGGGTCCTAATCGCTCACCTTCCTGCCTGCCTGGTTACCCCTAACTGCCCCCCCTGACAGCCTGGTTGCCTCTTATTGTCTCTCTCCCCCCTCACCCCCCACCCCACCCCCAGCAGGCCTGGTCACCCCACGCAGCCTCCTGTTCAGTCATTTGGTTGTCCCTCACTAACCCCCCTGCTGGCCTGGTTGTAGGCAGCTATCTTATGAGGGCATGAGGGTTAATTTGCATATTACCTCTTTATTATACAGGATGAACTCTTTTGAACTCTTTGAATTTAGAACATGAAAATGCACTATCTATGCAAAAGAATTGTTAAAAATACTGAAAGTGTCCACACATTGTTCTAGTTCTGTTCTTGATGTTTGTTTTGTTTCTTGGGGATTGCAGATATAGCAGCAATAAGAACCACAACAACAATATTGACCAAGCCTGCTATTTATAGCCCCAAGTGCCTTCTAAGCAGAGTCACCGCTGTGGAGACCCAGTCACCTTGTTCGGCTGAACACTGCGATCTTTTTGTTCATGTGATTTGGGGAGGAGGTGCTCTAAAGAGGCAGGCTTTCCCTGCATATGAAAGAGATTCCTAGACTAATCCCAGACAGAATAAGTGAGAAGGAAATTTGGGATGGGAGAGAATAGAAGCTAGTAAGACGGGGGTGCCAATGGGGTTGTTACAGGGAATAGAGGCCAGTGAGAAACTGAAGACCAGGGCCCAACTGATCCACATGGTTTTATGTTGTTTTTCTCGTAGGCAGGATGTGCGGTCACTCCCCTGTGCTCTCCATCTTCATTCTGTGACAGGTAACAGCTCTGGATACTTTTCAAAGTTTTGTTGAAAGAGTCAAATGAGACAATATGCATTGGTGTTTTGACTAGTGTCTGATATAGAGCAAGCACTCGATAAATGGTAGTTGTTAATAATAAGTACAAGTCTTTGAACTTGCTTTGAAAGTGGAGATTTTGGCGAGTGGGTACCAAGTTTGGGTCAGTATTAGAGTGGAGATCAATGGATCCAGAGTGAAAAACAAGATTTAAGCAGAAGCAAGAAATTGGAGGTCAAAGACAATAGAAAAGTCTAAGCCTGTGATGAGCTAAGGGATGGTAAGGAGAGGGCTTTGAGCTTTGGTGAAGGGCTGTGCATTGATTTCATCTAGACCTGAAGTAGCTGTGAAATCCCAGCAAGCATGTGCATTACAGAGCTAGCCGGCACCCCAGGTTCATATGGCTCTAGGGATTACAGAGGAGCAGCAAAAATGTCCCCATGTGCACCACTGGACTCAGCACCTGCAGTGAACCTGGGGTGGACCTTGAGGAGGCTGTTGGAGAAGAGTCTGTTCTTGCTGCTCATTTGGCTTTTTATAACTAGTTTTGTAATGTGATCCAGCCTAGTGAAAACCAAGAGCATACAGACCGGAATTATCCAAATTTCATATAGAAGTTGTTGCCATGGTTTTATATCTTAAAAGGCATGTAACTCCAGGAGGAGCCCACCCAAACATACCCAGCACTCTGGGGTATCTGTAACATAGAAAAAGAGGTCTGCTTAGCCTCAAGGTCACAGCTGGTGGCCAAAGGTCACCAGGATTTGATGCAGTTATTTGAATTTCTGTCTTCAGGAGGAGGTGCCTCTTGGGAATTACATAATACTACCAGCAGCTGTTGTGTAGACTTAAATGGAATTTGGGTTACAAGAAAATGGTTTTGTGAGTAAAAAAAAAAAAAAAAAAATGCCGTATTACCTCCTGTCTCAATTGTCTGAGTGCTGTCATCATTGCACCCAAATTATTTAAATCATCTTTGGTTCTACAGCAGGTTTTGCATCTTGGAAGAAATATTTAAAGCAGGAGTAACTAATTATCCTTATTTATTTCCTTAAGGCTATCTAATGCCATGTACAAGTACAGCCCAGGGAGATGATCGGTAGTCAGCAAACCTGTGTTTGAGCCTGGCTCTGCCACTTAGCTAGCACATTTGGGCTGTCTCAAGCATTTCCACATAGAGCAGTAGTTCTCAACCTTTCTAATGCTGCGACCCTTTAATACAGTTCCTCATGTTGTGGTGACCCCCAACCATAAAATTATTTTCGTTGCTACTTCCTAACTGTAATTTTGCTACTGTTATGAATCGTAATGTAAATATCTGTATTTTCCGATGGTCTTAGGCTCTACAGCAGCGGTTCTCAAACAATGGGTCATGACCCACAGGTTGAGAACCGCTAGCAGGGTTGCCTAAGACCATCGGAAAATACAGATATTTACATTACATTTCATTAACAGTAGCAAAATTACAGATATGAAGTAGCAACGAAAATAATTTTATGGTTAGGGGTCACCACAACATGAGGAATTGTATTAAAGGGTCGCAGCATTAGAAAGGTTGAGAACCACTGACATAGAGGCTGTCCTTTATGAAGGGTTTATATTTTGTTTTTAAATGTGTATTCTTCTGGGAAAGGGTCAGGTCTTAAAACCCTCCCCTTCCCTCTTTCTCCTTATCTATCTCTCTGTCTCTGTCTCTATCTCTGTCTCCTTCTCAATCTCTATCTATATTTATCCATCCACTCATCCAATCTATCTTTTACTGTTTATTATATCCCTTTCTAAAAGCAATTTCTGGGTGAGGAGAGCAAGTGGATGAACTGGCTGAGGCCTAACAACAAACTTCAGAGTAGTTCTGCCCTTATGCTGGTTTGTTGCTGGTCTTCCTGTTTTTTATGTGCAGGCCCTGTACCTCCTTTTGAAGCTAAACATATCCTGGCAGAAGGCGACCATGGCAAGGAGGTCTCAGTGGCACTGGTTGCTTATTCCAGGCTAAAGGACTCACGCATTTCAGCCTGGCCAGCTCCTCCAGGAGGGATCCCTGGTCAGTCCCAGAGCACGTCCACTGCGGCAGCCTCCTCTCACTGCATTCAGGTTCCAGGCATTGTCAGAAGGAACTCATAGTTCCAAGATGAATCAGTGCCTCTGTTAAAGCCGTGAAATCTGATCGTTGGCAGCCTCCTGGCAGAGTGGGTCTCAGAGAGTCTGCTTAAGCTGGGTGATTACACTGGTCATTCCTAGCTTTGGGCTAGTGGGTGGCCTGAATATCAGATTCATGCATTTGTCAATTCCACACGTAGCAAGCACCCTCTGTGAGCCAGGCCCTCTGAACCACTGAATATAAGAAGGTGCCCAAGACCCTTCAATTGTCTCTACTCAGTTGCTGCAGCTCTGTGCTCATCTGGAGGTGGGCCTGAACACTCCACACTTTACCCGGGCTAACCAGGCACTTATTTGGTGATAGCTGGCAGGGGACCCTCAGAGCCTGATCCAGAGTTGGCCAAAGAGTTGTACTTCCTGTGCCGCTGGAGCACCAGGGTCTATTTCTGCACCCTGGTGGAAAGGACTGCAGTGAGGTGGGGAGGAAGTGAATTTTCACCCTCTTTGTCAGGGTTAGGAAGTCTGACATAAGCCCTACAGGGGCTTTATGGATCTAGTCTCTGTAGGCCCAAATAGAGATTCTGATGGGCAGCAGAGGTCAGTACGTAGGGGTTTGCAGAGAAGAGGGACAAATGTGGCCAGAGAGATGCATTCAGGGCTAGAGAACCAATTACAGACCAGGGAACAATAAAGGGAAAGTCATAGGTGGGATGAGAACCTGGAGGATGAGCAGAAAGTGTGGATACAGGGTCCAAGAAAAGGCAAAAGGGATTAGATATTTTCTACTTATATTCCCTGCATCTATCACAGCACTTAACACAAATATTAGTTAATTTAAATGAGATTCCATAGGCAATTATGTAAAAGCTACTGTCTTTCTATCGTACTGTGTATTAAATTCAGCTGAGGCCGTGAAGGATGGGAGAAGAGGCAGTTTTTGTGCCCTGTCTTCTGCCATGTGTGGGGCCAAACACCTGACATTTATTATCCCTCTGAAACCTTTAAAGAATCCCACGAAGTAGAGACAGCCCCATGTAGATAAGGAAACGGAGTCTCAGAGAAGTTATTTGTCCAAGTTCACATGGCTATGACATGGTGAGGATGCTTGGATATTCAGGATGACTTTATTTATTTATTTATTTATTTATTTATTTATTTATTTATTTATTTATTTATAGTGGAAGGGAGTGGGAGAGACACACAGAGAAAAACATCTATGTGAGAGAGACACATCGATTGGTTGCCTTTCGCACGCTTCTCGGCCAGGGCCAGGGATTCAGCCTGCAACGGAAGTATGAGCTCTTGATCGGTATGGAACCCAGGAGCCTTCAGTCCGCAGGCCAATGCTCTATCCACCCAGCCAAACTGGCTAGGAAAGGTCTATTTTTAAAACCCAAATCTATTCTTCAAACTTACTCCTGAGATCCCGTTGGGCCAGGGGTCCTGCCTGGGTCCATTTTGTGCTCCTGGCATTGGGCCTGTCCATGGAAAGTGATCAATATGTTTTTGAAGAATGAATGGGTGAATGATGAATGAATGACGGAGGTGCATCTTTGTTCATGAGTGTATTTGATGAGTCCTTGGCCATGAAGTTCACACACGTGGGATGGATGGACACTCAGTTTTTGAGGTCTTATCAACAAAAGTTAGGGATCATGTTTTCTATTTCCTTGATAGTCTATATTCAATAGACGCTGCATTAATACCCTATTGATAATAGTGCTCCTGCTATCTGAACTCTACCAGAAACAGCTGAAATCTACAAAAGATAACACCACAATGGATCAAACCCAGTGGAGGTTTTGAGGATATGTTCAACTACTGGAGGAATGCTTAAAGACTTTTTCTTACATTAAATGAGCCATCTTCACTGCTCACAAAATTGGAAGATTACAGGGTCATTTCTGTCTCAAGGACTTACTGCTGCTCCCTTCTCGAAAGCAATTTAAAATCTATTTAAACACACATTTTATACAAACAAAGGTTTATTTGCTATATATAGAAAAATGCCACCAGAGGTCTCATTTGGCAGCTTTGTTGATTACCCATTGTAATGAGCCTTATTACATAATTAAAAGAATTTCTTTCCTAACTGCAATTCACTACGAATTAACATTTTACATATTCTGCAGCGGACACTTTGTGTTGAATCAGAGATATAATTATGTCATTTCTATGCAAAGAGCAGTTTATGAATTATTAATTAATATTAAATCTGTTGACTAAAGGCTAATTCGTAAGTACACATATTACAGATCACTACGTATTGCTCTCTAGAAACTTTCCTTTGCTATTTCTGTGGTCCCTTCTCTCTTGCAAAATACCAGAGACTAAAGAAAGACAGAAGCTGGCCACACAGGTTCCAAGGAATAAAAGTAATTCATTTGAACTTTGAATTTTTAACTACAATTAAGTTTTTTGCCTTCAGTTGCTTTTAAAGCTGAGAAGCACATATAGGGTATAAGCAGGCTAAGGAAAACAAGTCACTCCCTTCCTTTATATTCCCTTAAACTCCAGAAGGGAGAATTGTTCTCTTAAATGCACAAGCCGCTCTGATGCCTGAGGCCGCAGGAACTGGGGTGCTCTGGGGAATGAGGGTCTCTATAGTGTCTGGGCAGCCCCTCCCAGGGAGGGGAAAGCTCAGACCTGCTCCTGATGGGAAGTTGTCTTGGTGCCTAGGTCCTGGCTGTTGATGCTCCTACCTGGCACTGGGTCACCCATGCAGGCTCACCTCATACCAGGAATGGCATAGCTGTGGGCATTTTTCTCCTTGGTAATCAGCTGATAATACTGACAAGGCATCTTTTCCTTAACTGCATTTTATTTTAAAGTAAAACAAAACTCTTTTACTTCCTACTCTTGGTTTCCATCACACCTCCGCTGTCTGTGTTGTCTGTGATGGAATTAGCATCCTTATTTCGGGACACTTGCTAATATTTATAAATTATTTCTAGTGTCTGCTAATTTACTTTAAGTAGCAAGCTTATATCAGTTATCTCTAAGGGACAGTTTATATATTTTTAAAATCACCAATGTGAATTTGCCTATTTTACATGTTTACCTTGGGTTACTTGATCGGTGCCTTGGCCTAGCAGCCCTATCTCTACATACATGTTCTCTGTGAGTGTGTGTGTGTGTGTGTGTGTGTGTGTGTGTGTGTGTGTGTGTGCTTTTCTTGGTGGAGTTACTTTCTACAGCTTGGGGGTTGGGTCCAAGCTAGGAATTATTGGGTAATACTGTGTTACTTTCTTTTTTAAAAAATTTCTTTATTAATTAAGGTATTACATGTGTCCTTATTCCCCCATTCATGCCCTTAGCCCCCTGTTGTCTGTGTCCATTGGTTAGGATTATATATGCATACAAGTTCTTTGGTTGGTCTCTTCCCCTTACCCCCACCCTTCCCTACCTTCCCTTAGGTTTGACGTTCTGATTGATGTTTCTCTGTCTCTGGATTTGTTTTTGTTCATCAGTTTATGTTGTTCATTATTTCCCATAAATGAGTAAGATCATGTGATATTTATCTTTCTCTACCTGGCTTATTTCACTTAGCATAATGCTCTCCAGCTCCATCCATGTTGTTGCAAATGCTAAGAACTCATTCTTTTTTACCTCAGCGTAGTATTCCACTGTGTAGATGTACCACTGTTTTTAAATCCACTCATCTGCTGATGGGCACTTAGGCTGTTTCCAAATCTTAGCTATGGTGAATTGTGCTGCTATGAACATAGGGATATATATATCCTTTCTGATTCGTGTTTCTAGTTTCTTGGGATATATTCCTAGAAGTGGGGTCACTGGGTCAAATGGGAGTTCCATTTTTAGTTTTTTGAGGAAACTCCTTACTGTTCGCCACAGTGGCTGCACCAGTCTGCATTCCCACCAGCAGTGCATGAGGGTTCGTTTTTCTCCACATCCTCGCCAGCACTTGTCATTTGTTGATTTGTTGATGATAGCCATTCTGACAGGTGTGAGATGGTACGGCATTGTTGTTTTGATTTGCATCTCTTGGATGATTAGTAATTTTGAGCATGTTTTCAAATGTCTCTTGGCCTTCCTTCTTTCTTCTTTCAAAAAGTATTTAGATCCTTGCCCATTTTATGACTGGGTTGTTTATCTTCCTTTTGTTAAGTTGTATGAGTTCCCTGTAAATGTTGGAGATTAAACCCTTATTGGTGATATCATTGGCAAATATGTTCTCCCATGCAGTAGGCTTTCTTGTTGTTTTGTTGATGTTTTCCTTTGCTGTGCAAAAGCTTTTTATTTTGATGTAGTCCCATTTGTTTATTTTCTCCTTAGTTTCCATTGCCCTAGGAGCGGTATCAGTGAAGAAATTGATTCGGCGTATGTCTGAGATTTTTCTGCCTGTGGATTCCTCTAGTATTTTTATGGTTTCTCATCGTATGTTTAAGTCCTTGATCCATTTTGAGTTTATTTTTATGTATGGTGTAAGTTGGTGGTCTAGTTTCATTTTTTTTTGCATGTATCTGTCCAATTTTCCCAACACCATTTATTGAAGAGACTGTCTTGACTCCATTGTATGTTCATGCCTCCTTTGTCAAATATTAATTGAGCATAGTGATTTGGGTCGATTTCTGGGTTCTCTATTCTATTCCATTGATCTACATGTCTGTTCTTGTGCCAGTACCAGGCAGTTTTGAGAACAGTGGCTTTGTAATACAGCTTGATATCTGGTATTGAGATCCCACCTACTTTGTTCTTCTTTCTCAGGATTGCTGCAGCTATTCGGGGTCTTTATTTTATTCCAGGTGAATTTTTGGAGAGTTTGTTCTAGATCTGTGAAATATGCCGTTGGTATTTTAATGGGGAGTGCATTGAATCTATAGATTGCTTTGGGTAGTATGGACATTTTGATGATGTTGATTCTACCAATCCATGAACATGGTATGTTCTTCCATCTGTTTATGTCTTCCTCTATCTCTTTTTTCAGTGTCCTGTAGTTTTTCACATATAGGTCTTTTACCTCTTTAGTTAAGTTTATTCCTAGGTATCTTAATTTTTTTGGTGCAATGATAAGTGGGATTGTTTTCTTAGTCTCCCTTTCTGTAAGTTCACTATTGGTGTATAGAAATGCCATAGATTTCTTGGCATTAATTTTGTATCCTGCTACCTTGCCAAATTCACTTATTAAGTCTAATAATTTTTTTTAAATTTAATAAATCTTTATTGTCCAGATTATTACAATTGTTTCTTCTTTCCCCCCCACAGCTCCCCTCCACCTGGTTCCCACCCCACCCTCTGCCCTTACCTCCCTCCCACTGTCCCCATCCATAGGTGTATGATTTTTGTCTAGTCTCTTCCCATACCCACCACACCCCTTTCTCCTAAGAATTATCAATCCACTCCCATTCTATGCCCCTGATTCTATTATATTCACCAGTTTATTCTGTTCCTCAGATTTTTAATTCACTTGATTTTTAGATTCACTTGTTGATAGATATGTATTTGTTGTTTATAATTTTTATCTTTACTTTTTTCTTCTTCTTCCTCTTCTTAAAGAATACCTTTCAGCATTTCATGTAATACTTGTTTGGTGATGATAAATTCCTTTAGCTTTTTCTTATCTGTGAAGCTCTTTATCTGACCTTCAATTCTGAATGATAACTTTTCTGGGTAGAACAATCTTGGTTGTAGGTTCTTGCTGTTCATCACTTTGAATATTTCTTGCCACTCCTGATTGGCCTGCATAGTTTCTGTTGAGAAATCAGCTGACAATTGTATGGGTGCTCCCTTATAGGTAATTAACTGTTTTTCTCTTGCTGCTTTTAATATTCTCTCTTTGTCTTTTGCCCTTGGCATTTTAATTATGATGTGTCTTGGTGTGGTCCTCTTTGGATTCCTCTTGTATGGGGTTCTGTGTGCTTCCTGAACTTGAAAGTCTATTTCTTTCACCAGGTGAGGGAAGTTTTCAGTCATTATTTCTTCAAATAGGTTTTCAGTATCTTGCTCTCTCTCTTCTTCTGGCACCCCCATAATTCTGATGTTGGTACGCCTGAAGTTGTCTGAGAGGCTCCTTACACTATCTTTATATTTTTGGATTTTTTTTTTCTTTTTGCTTTTCCAGTTGGGAGTTTTTTGCTTCTTGGTATTTCAAATATTTGACTTGATTCTTGCAATCCTCTAGTCTGCTGTTGGGTTTCTGTATAATATTTTTTATTTCAGTCAGTGTACGCTTAATTTCTAGTTGGTCCTTTTTCATATCCTCGAGGGTCTCATTAAATTTATTAGCCTTTTCTAGGAAATTCTTGAAAAACCTTATAACTGTGATTTTGAACTCTATATCCAGTCGTTCGTTTTCCTCCATTTCTATCGTTTGTGATCTGTTTCTTTGTCTCCACATTTTCACTGCTTCCCTGAGTTGGTAGGGTGGCTTTGTGTGCTAGGTATCCTATATGGCTCAGTGGGTCGGCCTCCCAGTTTTCTGAGGTGGACACCCTTGGTACACCCCTTTGTGGACTGTGTGTACAGCCTTGTTGTAGTTAAGTCTTGATTGTTGTTGGTGTCACTGGGAGGGCCCGCTGTGTCTCTCATGGAAGAACTGCTGTGCTGGAGACATGCTTATGGGGCAGAACTTGTTTCAGTGGGGCTTTGGTGCTCACTGAGTCTGCCTCTTGAATGTGTCACTTATGGATGTGAGTAGTTGACATCTGATGTCGTCTCACACTGACCACTAGATACACTAGCTTCTGGATCTCCAATGGGGTGCAGGTCAGCTACTGTCTGAGGCCACCCAGCAGGAGCTACAGCGAGAACTACAGTTTTCTCCTCTTTGCTTGGGGTTTGGAGGTTTTGGAGCTGTCTGACCAGAGCTGCAGTTTGTTAAGTTAAGCTGCGATAGGACAGGCCATTTATATGCAAAAGCCACTTTGTGGAGCTTGGGTGGGTTTCTAGATTGTGTGGGGCAGGGTCGCAGGGAGTCACTAGGATAGGGCATGGCAAACAGCGATGGCTGCCAGTCAGCCATCTCTGCGTTTCCAAGTCCCTGCATTCCGCACCCCAGTGCAGTAAACAATGATTGCTGGGCACACCTCTGCAAGAAAGTCACCCTCACTTTCTGACCCGATGGCAGACAGTCCAGCTTCTCCCCATAGGAGTTTGGATCCCCAGCGTCTCCCCAGAAACTGGAGTTCGGAGTAATTGGGAGCTTTCCTCCCTTTGGGTTGAAAAAAGCAGTGCACCCAGTCGCCCGCCGCCAGCCGGATTCGTGCGCCTCTGTACCTCAGCTTTTCAGCGCTTGTGCTCGGCTCAATGCTCTTTTCTCTTTCCTTCTAGTTGTAGAACTTTCACTCAGCCAGCTTTCCCATGGTTCTGGGTGATAGACGTTTTGTCTTTTAGTTGTAGTTTTGAAATTGTTGCACAAGGCAGCAGTTTAGGTGTTTACCTATGCCACCATCTTGGTTTTCTCCTCAAGTCTAATAATTTTTTGATGGAGTCTTTAGGGTTTTCTATGTACAGTATCAAGTCATCTGCAAATAAGGACAGTTTTACTTCTTCTTTTCCAATTTGGATGCCTTTTATTTCTTCTTCTTGCCTAATTGCAATGGCTAATACTTCCAGTACTATGTCGAACAGGAGTGGTGAGAGTGGGCATCCCTGTCTTGTTCCTGTTCTTAGGGGAAATGGTTTTAGTTTTTGTCCATTGAGTGTGATGCTGGCTGTGGGTTTATCATATATGGCTTTTATGATGTTGAGGTATGATCCTTCTATTCCTACCTCGCTGAGAGGTTTTATCAAGAAAGGGTGCTGGATTTTGTCAAATGCTTTTTCTGCATCAATTGATATGACTATGTGATTTTTCTCCCTCAATTTGTTTATGTGATGTATCACGTTTATTGATTTGCGGATATTGTACCATCCTTGCATCCATGGTATAAATCCTGCTTGGTCATGGTGTATGATCTTTCTGATGTACTTCTGGATCTGATTTGCAAGAATTTTGTTGAGGATTTTGGCACCTATGTTCATGAGGGATTTTGGCCTATAATTCTCTTTCATTGTGTTGTCTTTACCTGGTTTTGGTATTAGGGTGATGCTGTCTTCATAGAATGAGTTTGGAAGTGTTCCCTCCTCTTGAATTTTTTGGAATAGTCTCAGGTGGATAGGTTTTATTTCTTCCCTGAATGTTTGGTATAACTCTCCTGTGAAGCTTTCTGGGCCTGGGCTTTTGTTTGCTGGAAGCTTTTTGATGACTGCTTCAATTTCTTCCATAGTTATCAGCCTATTGATATTTTTAGAATCTTCCTGAGTGAGTTTTGGAAGGTTGTGTTTTTCTAGGAATATGTCCATTTCCTCCAGGTTGTCTAGTTTGTTGGAATAGAGTTGTTCATAATATTTTTAAAGAATTCTTTGTATTTCTGTGGGATCTGTTGTTATTTTGCCTCTATCATTTCTGATTTTATTTATTTGAGTCCTCTCTCTTTGCTTCTTGGTGAGCCTGGCTAGTGGTTCATCAATCTTGTTTATCCTTTCAAAGAACCAGCTCTTGGTTTCATTGATCTTTTGTACTATTTTTTTGGTCTCTATGTCATTTATTTCTGCTCTAATCTTTGTAATCTCCTTCCTTCTGCTCACTCTGGGCTTTTCTTGTTTTCTCTTTCTAATTCTTTGAGTTGTAACATTAGATGATTTACTACTATATTTTCTTATTTTTTTTTTTTTTGAGGTAGGCCTGTAGAGCTATAAACTTCCTTCTCAGGACTGCTTTCATTGTGTCCCATAGGTTTTGGATTATTGTGTTTTTATTGTCATTATTTTCCAGAATATTTTTAATTTCTTCGTTGATCTCATTGGTAACCCAATCAATATTTAATAACATGCTATTCAGCTTCCAAGCATTTAAGTGTTTTGGATTGTTTTTATTGTAGTTTATTTCTAATATTATTCCATTGTGGTCTGAAAAGATGCTTGGTATGATTTCAATCTTCTTGAATTTGGGGAGACTTTGCTTGTGACCCAGTATGTGATCTATTTTTGAAAATGTCCCATGTGCACTTGAGAAGAATGTATATTCTGCAGCTTTGGGGTGAAATGTTCTGAAGATGTCAATTAAGTCCATCTTATCTAGTGAGTCATTTAGAATTGTTTCTTTGCTGATTTTTTGTCTAGAGTATTTATCCAGTGATGTCAGTGGTGTATTAAAGTCCCTACTATGATTTTATTGTTGTCTATCTCTCTATTGATATCTTCCAGGAGATTTTTTATGTATTTGGGTGCTCCTGCATTGGGTGCATATATGTTTACCAGGGTTATGTCCTCTTGTTGTATCAATCCCTTTAATATTATGAAGTGGCCTTCCTTATCTCCTGTTATGGCCTTCACTTTGAGGTCTATTTTGTTAGATATAAGTATTGTTACCCCAGCTTTTTTTCATTTCCATTTGCCTGAAAGATATTTTTCCATCCCTTCACTTTCAGTCTGTGTGAGTCCCTTGTTCTGAGGTGGGTCTCTTGTATACAGCACATATATGGGTCATGTTTTTTTATCCATTCAGCCACTCGATGTCTTTTGATTGGAGCATTTAGTCCATTTACATTTAAAGTTATTATTGAAAGGTACTTGTTTATAGCCATTTTTATTCTTTGAGGCTGTGTTCCTTCTTACCTTTTTGTTTCTTCTTTTTATAGCATTCCCTTTAGCATTTCTTGCATTGCTGGTTTGGTAGTGATAAACTCCCTTAGCTTTTTTTTTTTTTTGTCTGTGAAGCTCCTGATTTCCCCTTCAATTTTGATTGATAGCCTTGCTGGATAGAGTATTCTTGGATTGAGTCCCTTGCTTTGCATCACTTTGTATATCTCCTTCCATTCCCTTCTAGCTTGATGTGTTTCTGTTGAGAAATCATTTGATAATCTGATGGGGGATCCTTTGTAGGTAACTCTCTGTCTCTCTCTTTCAGCCTTTAATATTCTCTCTTTGTCGATAACATTTGCCATTGTAATTATGGTGTGTCTTGGTATGGGTCTTTTGGGATTCATCTTGCTTGGGACTCTTTGAACTTGAGTAACTTTTTTCTTCCCCATAACAGGAAAGTTTTCTGTCATTATTTCTTCAAATAAATTTTCTAATCCTTGCTGCTCTTCTTGTCCTTCTGGCAGCCTTATTATATGTATGTTATTTCATTTTGCATTGTCCCAAAGCTCCCTTAGGCTCTCCTCCTGCCTTTTATTTTTTTTCTCTAGTTGCTGTTCAGATTGGGCTTGTTTCTGTATCTGATCTTCCAACTTGCTGATTCAGTCCTCTGCTTCTTCTAGCTGTTAAAGCTATATAATTTTTCATTTCTTCCTGATTTTTGCATAGGTTGTTGATTTTCTCGTCCATCCAGTGTATGAACTGTATGACCATTACTCTGAATTCTTTTTCTGTCATGTTGCATGCTTCCATTTCACTTATTTTATTACTTTGGTGATTCCTCCTTTTCTTTCCTCTGGGAATTGCTTCATTGTCTCTCCATTCTGACTATCACCAGAAGGTTCAGATGTCGAGTTGCAGGGGCCTGGATCATGTGCAATGGGAGTTTTGCACCCCCCAAGTGTCACTGAAGAGCTCTGATACCAAGACATGTGGTTGCTGTGGGTTGGTGGGAGCCACGCTTGCCCTGGGTCAGAGTCACAGGCACTTAGTGTGGCCTTGTGTGTGCAGCTAGAATCAGGGACCCTGCCTGCGCCACATTGAAACAGAGAACCCACTGGCGTGTGCCAAAAATCAAAGGCCCTATTGCATGTCAGGAGTCAGAGGCTCCCTGTGTCCATGCCGAGAATCGAGTATCAGAGTCTCTGTTTCTTGGTGCTACCTCGCACTGAGAATCAGGTCCCTGTGTGCACATGCTCCAAGAATTGGAGTCACTGGCTCTTAGTGTGAATGTACCAGGAATCAGGGATCTCAGGTGCATGTAATGAGGAACAGAGTCTAGTCACTGGTGTTTATTGCTGCCTCTTGTGTGAAGATTCATGGTCCCCAATCTGCCTGGAAGACTGTGTTGCTCAGTCACACTGTGTTGGCAGGAGGTCCACTTCTGCCCTGCGGTAAACAGCTTTCTGTGTGTGCTTGCCCTGAATCAAAGTCAGGTGGCACTGCCACTTAGTGTGGGTGTGGGATCTGGTCACGTGGGTGTGCACTGTGGAAAACAAACTCCCTGTGTCCATGTACCCAGGCTCAAATTCAGCACTGCCTTCCTGTGTGGGCACAGAGTCTGGTTGTGGGGAACAAACTCCCTGAGACTGCACATCCAGGTCCAAATTCACCGCAGCCTCTCTGCTAAGGTGCAGGGTCTGGTCATGGGAAACAAACTCCCCAGGTTTGCATCCCAAGGCTCAAATTCAGTGCTGTCTCCCTGCGTGGGCATAGGATCTGGTCGCAGAAAACAATCTCTCCAAGGTTGTGCACCTATGCTCAAATTCAGGACTGCCTCCCTGCCTGAGCGTGGAGACGAGTTGCAGGAAACAAATTGCCCGAGTTCACAAGTCTGGGCTCAAGTTCAGTGCTGTCTCCCTGCCCTGTGTGGGCACGGGATCTGGTCACAGAAACAGCCTCCCTAGGGATGAGCGGCTAGGCTCGAATTCCACTCAGTCTCCCTGCCTGGGTGCGGAGACTAGTTGTGGGAAACAAACTTCCCGTGTCCGACACCAAGGCTCAAAGTCAGGCAGAGTCGCCACTGCTTTGTGTGTGCAGAAAGCCTTATTGTGCGGTGGGGTCTGGTAGTTTCTATGTCATTGCCGCGGGGGCAGCGGGGGAGGGGGATTGGCTTTGTGACTCACAGAAATCTGCGGCCCGGTGCCTGGAGTCTTGGTGTTCCTGGGTCTGCAGCTGTGGTGGCAGGTCTTCTACCAGAGCAGCTGTAGGGTCCTGGGTTGTTTCCAAGACCAGACTGGGTGGTGGTGAGGCTAGAATCCTAGTCTCAAGCAGTTTTGTTCTTCAAGATGGCATGGTCTCTGTGCCACCGGTGTCCTCCCCGGAGTGTTTGCGGTGGCTGCATGGTTTTGCTGTCTAAGACTGCCCAGATTGGCAACCCCCTGGAAGAACTGCAGGGCCTAACTGTCCCTATTTCACTCACACACACACCCACACACGTCCACACACACCTCTATCACTCTCTCACTCTCTCACACACTCTCCCTCTCTACCTTCCTGCCAGTTGCCATATTGCCTCCCGGAAAGAGCCCCTATTTCTTCTTTTTACACCAGTCCCTTTAGCATTTCTTGCATTGCTGGCTTGGTAGTGATAAACTCCCTTAGCCTTTTTTGTCTGTGAAGCTCCTTATTTGCCCTTCAATTTTGAATGATAGTCTTGCTGGATAGAGTATTCTTGGATTCAGTCCCTTGCTTTGCATCACTTTGTAAATTTCCTTCCATTCTTTTCTGGCCTGATGTGTTTCTGTTGAGAAATCATTTGATAATTGAATGGAGATCCCTTGTATGTAACTTTATTTCTCTCTCTTGCAGTCTTTAAGATTCTCTCTTTGTCCTGAATATTTGCCATCATAATTATGATGTGTCTTCGTGTGTTCATCCTGTTTGGGACTCTTTGTGCTTGTGTGACTTTTTTCTTCACCACATCAGGGAAGTTTTCTTACATTATTTATTCAAATAGGTCTTCTAATCCTTGTTCCTCTTCCTGTTGCTCTGGAACCCCTATTATTTGTATGTTGCTTTGTTTCATGTTGTCCTGTAGCTCCCTTAGGCTCTCCTCCTGTCTTTTAATTTTTTCTCCAATTGCAATTCAGTTTGGCTGTGTTTTGCTTCCCTGTCTTCTAATTCACTAATTCGGTCCTCCGCATCTCCTAGTCTACTGTTGAAACTTTCCATGGTGTTTTTTATTGCAGCTATATCACTCTTCATTTCTTCTTGATTCTTACATAAGTTGTTGATTTTTTTCTTCCATCTGGTTTATGAACTCTATGACCCTTAGTCTGAATTCTTTTTTCTGACATATTGCATGCCTCTGTTTCACTTATCTGCCTTTCTGCTGATTCCTTCTTTTCTTTCTTTTGGGAGTTTCTTTGTCTACCCATTTTTGGTCTCACTGACTGATCTAGATGTTAAGTCATGCAGGGGCTGCTCCTTGGGTGGAAGTGGCTCCTCGGCCTGTGGTTGCTCCTCAGGTGGTCACGGTAGCAGCTGCTTCTCAGTTGGCAGTGGCTCCTCTGGTGGGTGCTGTTTGCAGCAGTGGTGTCTCCTCTGGCTGGTGGGAAGCTGCTGTTTCTTGGACAGGGTCCGGCTGCTCACGTGGCTGCTGCTCCTTGGACAGGGGCAGACTGCTCACGTGGATGCTGCTCTTTAGATGGGGGCTGGCTGCATGCTGCTGTTGTTCCTCAGAAGGGCTGGGCTGCTCGTGATGCCGCTTCTCCTTGGACAGGGGCAGGTTGCTTTCAGGGCTGCTGCTCCTTGTATGGGTGCGGGTTGCTTGTGTGGCTGCTGCTCCTCAGGTGGAATGAGCTGCATGTGCTGTTGCTGCTCCTTTTACAGGCACGGGTCACTCACCTGGCTCCTTCTCATTGGACAGGTGCAGGCTGCATGTGGCTGCTGCTCCTCAGAAGGGGGTGGGCTGCTCACATAGATGCTGCTCCTTGGATGGGGGCAGGCGACTCGTGCGGCTGTTGCTCCTCAGAGGAGGATGGGCTGCTCACACAGCTGCTGTTCATGTGGCTGCAGTGCCCTGGGCTAGAGCGTTGGGCCAGTCAGAGGGGAGTGCGCTTCAGAACTCACAGGAGCCTGCACCCGGGGTGGCTGGAGCCTTGTTGACCATGGGATCACAGCCTAGGTATCAGGACCCTGGTAGGGGTGGCTGTAGAGTCCCAGGTGTTATCTGAGGCACTCTGGGTGGAGTTGAGGCTGAGCACCCAGTTACAGCAGCTCTCCCCTTCAAAAAGGCTAGGCCTCTGAGAACTGTTTGCAGTGGTAGCAGAAGTTGCCTAGTTAGGTGAGCCCGATTAGCCTGCTCCTGAAGGTCCTGTGGGATCTAACTGTACCTCACTCACTCACTCACACACACACACCACACCTGACCACACACTCCTCTTTTGCTCACTCACTCACTCACTCACTCACGCTCTCTCTCTCACTGCCACATTCTTCCTGCCTCTATAGTTGGGTCTGGGGTGTTATTGATCCATTCGTGGATGGAGTTTCCTCTCCAGGTGTCTGGTTATGTGGCTTTCTCTCTAGCACCTTGGCCAGACAGGATAAAATTCACCTCGACAAGACACAATACAAAGGGAACTAAGCACAAATGTATTCACAACACCAACAACCCCAATATAAGTGACCGCCTGAGATAAGAGAATTAGGGGAGAGAAAACAGAGCACAAATGATATAGAAGAGAGAGAAAAAGATAAGAGATAAAAGAAAAAGGAAGAAAAAGGAGAATATGTATATGTATGTGTGTGTGTGTGTGTGTGTATATATATATATATATATATATATATATATATATATATATATATATGGGGGTAAGACACCACAGAACCAATAGATAAACCAAAAAATAAAAAAATACAAACACCAAACACTCAGCAAAGAGGGTTGGGGCAGAATCTGTAGAGGCTGAGCTTATATACTGAAAATAAGATTAAGAATTGGATGAATATTGAGAGGCCCTCCATTCAGTATTGAGGAAGTAGAAAGAGAATGAGTGGATAAGAAGAAAGAGAATGAGAAGAAACTAATAATAATAAATTTACAAAAACTTGATTTCACAAATGGCATAAAAAATTAAAAATAGCAAATAAAAATAAAATAAAATATAGTGATGGAAAAATAATGCGATAAGAAATAGAAAATAAAGGAACACCTGGATGTCCAGATGTAATTATCAGCTAAGAGTCTTAGCTGATAATTACATCTGGACATCCAGGTGGTCATGCCCCTTCCCCATGGATTATGACTTTACTTGTGGTTCTTCCTTCCTGCATCTCATCCCCTTCCTAGCCAGGGACTGCTCAAGATGGGGACCTCAAAGTGACCTAGTCCAAATATTTGTACAAAATCTCAACAATTTCAAAAACCTTGTGCTGGGGATATTAAATACGACCATACGCCCTGCTTTTAGTTTACATTTGACTTGTAGAAAAATGGGTATACTGCTTCTTTATACTCTTTCACAACATCAGAATTCTACATGCATAGTTCCTGGAACTTAATAAATATTCAACACTTGTTTATCTAATGAATGAATGAACCCAAAGTATATAAATTTCAGCTCCTCAGTGCTCTAAAGACCCATCCTACCTCCACTACTTTCTTCTCTGTCTTGGCACACTTAGTGCCAAAATGTTTCTCCAGTGCACCCCTCCACCAGCCTCTGAGATCTTCTGATGCCCACTCAGTTCCTGAAAGGTGGGCTAATCTAGGGGTCCAGGGTGGAGTTTCTTCAGCTTTGCCACTTAGCGTGGCCTGAGATGTCCTGAGCAATGAGGTAGAGTTTAGGCCCTGGACAAAAGCCCCACTGTCAGAACTGTAGCCCATCCTAGGGTCCAGGGGAGAGAACTGAGGAGGGTTATTGAAGGGATGTAGAAGACTCTTCTTTGACTAAACCTTCTGTCATCTCTGGGAGATGGGACAGATAGGGAAATAACCAGAAACCTGTAGAAGTAAGACTCCCAGAGGTATACCAGGTAAAGTTGGAAGAAAAGTCTAAATTCTTCTAGATCAGAGCTTACTGTTGCTCAGATTCACCAAACGCTGTGAGAATGAACCCTGGTGCTTTTGAAATCCACTCTCTTAGCTTTTGCCTCATCAGTCTCTAGCACTGACCACACATTATTTCTTCTAACATGTCTTCCTCCTTGATTGTGATTCAACCCACATCCCCACTCATGAGGAATCCTGAAGTGCAGCCTTAGCCCACCTTCCTTTGCACCTTCTGCTGGATTACCTGGTCCTACTCTGAGGCATTTCTGCAGCTTTGATTCTCATCCAGGTGTAGTCCTGACTACTCATACTGCGGAGATAATCAGAGCACTTGTCATCCAGTTGAGCAGGGCAATATTTAGAGAAGGATGAGCTGCTGTAGCAAGAACCAGCAAAATTTCATTGGCTCCAGATACAGAATTTTATGTCTCTTTCATATCCTCAATCAGGGAAATGTTCTAGGTCAGTGGCCAACTCTCCTCATTACTTAGGGGCTCACGCTAGTAGCGACTTTTTCATCTTCAATGCCTGAACCCCAAGGTCACTTGCTCTTTGCCTTTTCCCACCCCAGGGAGACAGAAAAGAAAGCATGGAAGAGGTACAGCCTGGAGGTGACCCACATCGCTTTTACTCATATTGCATTGCCCATTAGTTACATAGCCACATCTCACTAACTTCAAAGGAGGTTGGGAAACCTAATCCAATTACACGCTCAGTTGCATACAAAAAGAGGAACTGGATTTGGGGAGCAACTTGCAATCTAGGAGAACACACATACATGTAAAACTGCAGATCACATGTCTGAGGCGTGAACCCAGGGAAGAATAACACCACTTCTGAGTAGCAGCAAGCTGCGAAGAAGATCCATTTTCAAAGGCTTTATGAATGAACACATTTTGCTTTGATTATGGTGGTGAGGGACTGAGTTAGCAGAGGAGAAGTGAGTTGTGGGCACATGCACCTGTTCAATGTATCCATCCATTCATTCATTCAATTAATTATTTTGGAATGTTAATAGCAGGAACAAGCAATCAGTGTATTGAGCCAGAACGCAAATGAGCTTAGCTGGAGGACAGGACCCCTGTCAGGGGTGGGGTATGCACAAGAAGCTTATATAAAGCTGATGGAGTAAACAGAACAGAGCTAACGTCAAAGCCCCACTGTGGAAATCAGAGTTTATATGATGGACACGAGGAAAGTTCTGTCTGGTTGAGTTAGCAGCTGTGTGGAGAATAATAGTAGAGATCAGAGGAATTAGGATAACATGGAAGAGAATTATAAAAAATTACAGATAAGCTAATAGTCCTGGATTAAGAGCAAAACTAAAGAAATAAAAAGGAAAATAATAATAGCAAAGAAAATGAGTAGGGCATGGTGATTGATCTGATGTTGGGGGTGAAGAAGAATGAATTTCTGAGCCTGGAGAACCTCGCACCACTGATGGAAGGAGAAATTAGGAGAGGAGTAGTTCTTGGCTTATTAATTTTTTTATAACCAAGTGGAGATATCCCATGGATAACTGGATATATGAACCTCAAGAGAAAATGAGGAATGAGGGCTTTAAATGAGAGGCCTGGGAAATATCTGCATGAGAGTAACATTGAAAGGTCGAGTGGCTTAAGAATGGGTCTAGAGACAGAGAGGACAGACTGTCTCGGGATTGAGCCAGGTGTGATAACCACATCAGTGAAATTTTTGTGTCTGTTGAGATGATATTGTGTTATTAAGATGATGTTACCAAAGGAATCCTGACCCCAGGGAACCAGCAAGAAGCATAAGGAGCAGTTGCACATTCAACTTTTATTGCCTCTTTTACATGTGGACACAAATGTTTTCTTACTTGAATGTCCTCATTTTTCTAAATTCTTTGAGACAGGTTCCAGGGAGATAAGGCACAGGGAGGTGAAGTCATTTGCTTTTAGTTGCACAAGCTAATGGCTGTAGTAGTAATATAACGCAAGACCATATCCATTAAGACAATGTTCTCAGAGACTGAGAATCAATAATCTATGGTTTCATTAAAGCAAAAGCATGATGCTTCAAGACAAAAGCATGTCACTGTATTTCCTGGCACCATAAAAGTTATTTTCACATTGAAATTTTATCCCCATTGTTCAGAGAGTCACGCTTTACATGTATTACTGAGCATTTGACTCCTGAAAGCTAGCCCCAAGGAACCTTCCATGCAGCCGGATTTGGCTGTTTTTGTCTCTGGTCAGGCTTCCTTTCATTTCATCTCTGAAATCTAATAAAATTATAAAAGATTCTAAACTGCTCAGCACTTAATCAGCTTAGTCCATAAGAATTAAATCAAAGCCCTAGGTGTGCACACTTCATTGCCCAGATGAAATCTCACCCTGGGCGACAATCTTATTATTTGGTTATTTATTATTTGGGAGGCTGGAAGGTTGGGAGGGGAATTTCAAATGATATGCCAAGAGCCTAACAGAATGGAGGCAGCTTTGTGGCTTTACTGGGGAAACATAATGTAAAGACTAAGATTTTTAAATATAGTATTAAAAAATATGTATTAGTGTGCCTAAAGAGTGGGGGAAAGGCAACTGAACACAGTGTTAATAATTGGTCCTGCCTGCACCTTGACAGACTTCAGGAGGCCCAAAGCTTATTACATCCCCTTCCTCGAAGGGACAATGAAAAGAACAGCTCTGGGATGGTTCTAGAAGGGGAACCTCACTGAGACAGTTCTGAAAGACTTTGGGGACCACCCACCTCCTGCCTCATTCCAAGTGTGGACTAGGACAGGTCTCCTTGCACTAGACTAGGATGAGCCAATATGGTGGGAATCCCAGAGTCCTGAGGGCACTTTCTTCTAGTGCCTGGCCTTCCTTTGCTCACTGTGGGGCGGGAGAAAGAGCTTTTTCGCATCAGCCTGGGGACGGGCAAGTCACTCTGACTAATTTTTGCCAAATATTATCTATTCATAATCAGATAGGCCTCCCCAGGAAGTTATAAATTCACTCATTCATTGAACATGTGTTGAAACCTTGCTCTGTGCCAGGCACCAGAAATGCAGGGATGAGTCACACAGTCTTTCTGGGCTCTCAGCAGCCTCCCAGCTTGGGGAGCCACCAGGACACAGACAGATGTGCTCACACTATGATGAGGGTGAGGCTTGGCTCCAGGGCCCACGGGTGGACAGCCCACCCAGTCCTGACTGCTGGGGAATGCTGACGACTGGCATGTTCTTGTTTCTTAGAAGAATTCCCTTGAAATCATTTTAGCGTGCACAGCATTTCTTTCATGCCTCAGAGTCCTGTTGTAAGGTTTTGGCCCTGGAGCTATTTCAGACTTTTAACAGTGACTAAGCCTTGCCAAAGTAACAACTGGAATTATGGAGACATGCACAAAAGTGTTTTGTCCTCTCTGCAGGGAGAACTGTTCAGCGCTGCAGAAAGAGGTGGCAGTCCTACTGAGTGCTATTCCCTATGCCTCTGGGAATCATAGAAAGTTTTGATTATACCTGCATGCATTCCTGACATTATATTGCTTCTGCAATTTAGCTTCTCACTCCCAGGGCCCTCTTAGTTCCCAGTGCATTACAATGGTTCTACAGTTCATGAATCAGTTACCTCTAAGGCTGCTGCCTATGTGAGCTCACAAAGAGTTGTATAGTGAGCACCTTGCACAACTGGATATGACAGCCTTGATTCAGGTGGCTTCCAATCACAAAGAAGAGACTTCTGTTTCCTCCCTAGCATGGGTCAGGATTGACTATACATATTGCAGTAATGAGAATACATTCCAGTCTCCTTCCATAATATGGAATTTCTTCCTGTCTTTTCTCTCATTATCTATGATTTGTATACGAGGAATCAGGTCACTTGGCTTTGCATCCATTTTCTATCTCTGAGATTTGGGGCAAGTTACTGCACTTTTTTGAGCTTCATCTACAAAATGGGATAATAATGGCTAACATTTTAAGAGCTCTCCCCATATGTCATTTGGATGCATTATCTAATTTAATGTAAAACACCTCAGTAAGATGCTGTTATAACGTTTTCTATAGAAGAAGTAACCAAGGCATAAACCTTGGGATCAAGGTCTACTCAAGGTCACCCAGCAATCAAGTGTAGGGGCCAAGACTTGAACCTAGATCTCTATGCTCAGATAGCCATGGATTGGTGTTATTACAGTCCCCATACAAAATGAATTTTTCACTCAAATTAGCAAACTGTCATGCTGGCTCATTGTTATTTTAAGGCAGACATTGTTGAAGCTCAGATTTGCCTTGAGGGCTCTGGTTCAGTGACCAGGTAGCAACCTTTGACTTACACTCTGTAGGATTCAATAGCTCTAGTAGAAAATTTACTTTATTTTTATACTATACTTTGTGTTCATATTAATAGATATTTAGTTTTCCTCCATCCATCAAATGAGATTTGAATCTTCTTGGTATTTTTCCCTTTCTGCTTGGCATAGTCAACTACGAATGTCACGAACTTAAAATGCTATACCTTTGTCTGAGCTATTAATTATTCTAGCAACAGCAATTACTGAATCTTCTGGCTAACATTTTGATTGTGTTCATCCAACTGAACAGAACACCAGTTGTAGCAACTTGAGCTTTCTAAATGAGAGATTAAAATAATCTAATCAGTTGTCTGGGCTGCTTTCCCATGGAGAACAGGTGTTGTAAAGTAATCAAGTCCCTAATGTTGTCTCTGGAATCAAAGAGGAGAAGGCGAGTGAGCTTGGGTTCCCATATAGATGCCCCAAGAACCACATACAGGAAGCAGAATGCCTGGAGGTTGAACTTGGTCTTCAGAGGTCCCCTTCTCCTGGCTAAGTCCAGCTCATATTCATCTCTTTTTACTTAAATTTTGAGTAACTTTTTCTGATTGTAAAAGTAATACATATTTCTCATGCAAACTTTTGAAAAATAAAAGCACAAAGAGGAGCATTAAGAGACTCATATGCCAATTTCTAAAGACAACTAACATTTCTGTGTATTTCTCTCTCTGTGTGTATACAATATACAGTTATGAAATGTAATATGTAATTATATAATATGACCTTTATATCTAGTTAGACAGTATGTGATATATAGTATAGCAATAGTATATACAGTTATCTATATATATAAAAGCCCAGTGACTGGAACGGCAGAATGACCAGAATTACCAGAACAACTGGTAGCTATGATGTGCACTGCGGCAGCCAACCAGCCTGATCCAGGCCCCAATTGGCCCCCGCCCCCAGCTGGCCCGGCCCCCAACTGGGCCCCCCACCCCAATCAGGGGCGGGGCTGGCCAGCCAACCACCTGCGGCCCCTTACCCCTGCTGACTGGGCCAGATGGGCCCCCATCGGGGCAGGCCAGCCAGACCCCACCCGTGCATGAATTCGTGCACCAGGCCTCTAGTATAATATAAAGAAATATAATAGTTATAAGATAGTAGTATATATATACTGTTTCATAGCTTCTCTTTCCTCTTCTAACATGGGTCAGGATTGATTATAAATATTACTTTCCTATTCTTGCCATAACAAATTACTTAGTGTCTTAAAGCACACACATTTATTATACTACAAGTCTAGAAATTAGAAGGTGTCTCACAAAGTGTCAGTATGGTCTTCTTTTTTGAGATTTCAAAGGAGACTCCTTTCCTGCTCATTCAGGTTCTTGGTAGAATTCCATCCTTGTGGTGTAGAACAAGGTTCTCATTTCTTGCTGGCTGTACCTGAGGATCATTCCCAACTTCTAGGGCTGCCCATATTCTTGGCTCATGGCTGCCTCCCTCAAGCCAGCACTGAGAGATCAAGTTCTTCACACGGTGCATCTCTGCATGCAGCTGGGAATGTTTTTCCATTTCAAGGACTCGTGTGATTAGATTGGCACTCTGGATAATCCAGGTTATACTTCCTGTGTCAGGACCCATAACCTGCACAGTCCCTTTTGTCATGTAAGGTAACATAGTCATGGATTCTGGAATTAGTACGTGAATGTCTTTGGGAGCCATTATGCTGGCTAACAAAATAATCTTGGGGACATTATTTATTGCATTATTCTCTAACTTTAGCGTGCATAAGATTCACCTGTGAAGCTGTAGATTTGAGGTGGGCCCAGGAACCATTTTTGTAAGCTCTTCCTAAGACTCTGAAACAGGTGGTCCATGAGTCACACTTAAAACTTGGTCAGGGCATTGACTATCCTTGTAGCATATATATTTTAATGAATGTATGGCATAACGTATCATTTTCTCTTTTATAAGTAAGTCTTTCATAATCCTCTTGATAATGATATATTTGTACCATCAACAATGATTTCCTTATCACACCTTCCTTTAAATACAAAAAACAATCAAACAAACAAAAAAAAACCTTTCACATTTGTGAGCAATTCTATGCTTGGATGTGTAGCGTTTTGCTTTTGTAGTGAAGGTGTTTGTTTTTGTTCATTTACTGGAGTGTTAAGGAGCCCGTATTCTTCCAAACCTTAAGAAGAGGCTGACAGCATTATTGATCACCTGCCTGTGGCAGAGACTCGCCTCATTGTCTCCTGCAGCTTTTGACCATTGCATTGCTGTCGCTAGAAAAGGCACTGATTGCTGAGAGTGGCATAGAATGCATCCTACCAAGTTCATAACTCACCCAAACCTCCTGGGCTCAGTTTTTCCACACGAACCTGAGACTTCTGATGTTTGAGTTAATTTACCCTGATAATAAAAATGTTCTGTTTCTAAGAAAAAGGGCTTAGAGAAGTCCTTACAAATGGCTTCCAAAGGAATCAAAGAGTTGGTGGCATACAACATTTAATGACCTAAGTAGAAAGGAATCATGGCACAAACATCTTCTTTAAATGATTTAGTTTTAAAACTGGGAAAGTATTTGGTTAAAAAGAAAGGCTTTGAATTTTATTATATATGGGGTTTGAAAAATAATTGTAAGCTACTCAAGGAATATAATCTGACCATCCAAACATGTTCCAGAACCTCAAAGTCTAAGAGACACCATTACTTGCCTTTCTTAAGATACTATTACTTGCCTTTCTTTTGCACATCCTTAAAAAAGTCTAAGAGACGCCATTACTTGCCTTGCTGAAGACACCATTACTTGCCTTTCTTTTGCACATCCTTAGAAAAGATCTTGCTATTTACATCTTAAAGATTTGTTGTCTCTTCAATTTTCTTTAATCCTAGAATGAGCTTAGTTATGTTGAAATCTGGGAAATTTAAAGTGTTATGAGGTCTTTAAAATTATTTTATTTTATTTTTTAAAAATGTATGAGGTTTTAAAAATTTTTTCTAAGTCAAAATCTTGGAAATACCTTGTGTGCTTCTTTCATTCTGCTACAGATTGAGATTTTATTTCTAAGACAGGAATTAATAGCATTAAATAAAACATAGCCCAGATGATTTATATTTCATGAAGCAATGAACCTGTTTATAGAGACAGTGGTTGGCTTTTGTGAAATGAGTAGCTGAAAACAAGCCCAGAGGGAAGGACACAACATAAAATGACAGACAAGTCCACATTCTGAGAGGTTATTGAAAAGAGGGACTGAGAAACTAATAGTTTAGTATATAAAGAGAAGTTATTGTTTTCTTCTTTCTTTTGTCTGTAGTAAATAAATTATTCTGGGCCACATTTTCCCAAAGACAGGAAAGATTCTAAGACAGAAAAGATTCTAAGACAGGAAGATTCTGTATTGGCATGTGTGGGTTACAGTGAAATAAACAAGTGGAAGAACTTTTTCTGGTAGGTGAGCTTCTGGCATCTTTTGAGCACTTTTACTTTATTCTAATTGAGATATCATTGACATATAACATTGTGCAAGTTTAAGGTATGCAACATGTTGATTTAATACATTTATACATTACAATAAGATTACTACTGTAGAGTTAGCTAACACCTCTATCACATTATATAACTACTGAAGGCCCTGTGCATGGGTAGGGTCCCTCGGCCTGGCCTGTGGGGATCAGGCCAAAACTGGCTCTCTGACATCCCCCGAGGGGTCCCAGATTGCAAGAAGGCGGTTCTTGGGTGACACACCCTGGAATTGGGCTCCCTCCTGTCTGGTTCTGGGTGCATCCTGTGTTGAGCGTCTGCCCCCTGGTGGTCAGTGTGCATCATAGCTACTGGTCATATGACAAGCATATGTTCAATGGTCACAGTCTCTTAGGCTTTTATATATATAGATCATTTCCTTTCTATGGTGAGACCCTTTAAACCTAGATTTTTAGTAACTTTGGAGTTTATAACGCTATTGTTGATTATATTCAGGATACTGTGCTTTAGGTCTCCAGACTATTCATCTTCTAGTTGCAAGTCTGTACCATTTGACCAACATCTCCTCAATTCCCCCATTGCCTAACCCCTGGTGACCACCATTCTACTCTGTTGCTACAAGTTTGGCTTTTTTAGGTTTCACATATAAGTGAGGTCATATAATATTTATCTTTCTCTGATACAGCACTAAGCTTACTGTTCTCAAGGCTCATCCATGTTGTCACAAATGGTAGGACTTTATTCTTTCTCATGGCTAAATAATATAATGTTATGTATATATAATTTCCTATCTTCTTCATCCATCCATCCTTTGATGTACACTTAGGTCATTTCCATATGAGCACTTCAAAAGCGTATTTAAAACAAGTTCTAGAATTTAATAATAAATACTTTAACCTTACTTCTGCCCTTCAGAGACACTAAATGGAAGAGTAGAGGCTCTAGAAATTGGGGAAAGATGGGGAAAGAAAAAGAAAGTCTAGGAAAGTCCAAATAAATTGGGACAATGACTCATTTAAAATGTAAATATAAACTGTAGTCACATTTCAAACAAGTCCAAGTAGTTGGAGAATATATGGGGCCATAGGAACTCTTATTGCTGGTGAAATGGTTTAACAGGGTCTTATTGAACATGTGCTTGTCATATGACCCAGCAACACCACTCCCAGGTATTTACCTAAAAGAAATGAAAATATGTCAAAAAAGACTTGTACATGACAATCTAGAGCAGCTTTGACCATAATAATAAAAAATCAGAAACAATGCAATATGTTCATCAATGTAGATGTTAAAAAATGCGTTATATTCATACAATGGAATACCGTTTAGCAATAGAAAGGAATGTACTACGGATATAAGCAACCAAATGAATGAATATAAAACACATTATGTTGATCAAATGAGGTCAGAACTAAGACTACTTATAGTGCCCAGCTGATGTGGCTCAGAGATTGAGTGTCAACCCAGAAGCTAAGAGGTCACTAGTTCCATTCCTGGTCAGGGCACAGGCCTGGGTTGAGGGTTTGATCCCTGGTGGGGGTACATGCAAGAGTCAGTTGATTGATGATGTTCCTCTCTCATCAATGTTTTTGTCTCTCTATCCCTCTCCCTCCCCCCTCTCTAAAAGTCAATATCAAATTTATAAAAAGACTACTTATGGTATGTTTGCATTTAGATAAAACTTGAAAAGACATCTAATCTTCAATGGATGTGTTGATGGTTGTCTAGGCTGGAGGTGGAGGTAGGATTGACTATGAAGGGGCACCAGGGAGCCTGTTTAAAAAATTGCTACATCTCATTCAGGTGGTAGTTACACAAGTTACACACTAGACATTTATTAAGATCACTACACTGACAGAGGTATCTATTTGATTACATGTAAACTGTGCATCAGTCAAATTAATTTTTAAATGTAGTTACAGGAATTAATAAAATGATGATAGTGCAGTTCAGAACCACTTCACTGCCTTACAAATAATTATGACAAGAAATGAAATGCTTCTGAGTGGTTTAAGGAGTGTTAATACAAGGCTAATTGCACTGTCATCGGTGAGCAATTGTTAGACACTTAAAATCCCAGTAAGGGAATTCCCTCCATTTTTTCAGATGAAATGATGAAACACACACACACACACACACACACACACACACACACACACCTATGCACACGCACACACACAATGAGATGTTCAAAGGAGAAAATGAAAGTGAGAAATGCCTTGTCTTTATTTCTAGATTTTAGTTCAACAATTTAATTGAGCCAACATCGATTGGTTCTGCCAGGTACAGGGCATTCTAGGATGAAAAAATGGTCATCAAGTGTCAAGGGCAAACAGTCCAGCAAAAGGCCTAGTGATCTTAACAAGGACTCAGCACAGTTGGGTTAGTTGACAAAAATGATAATAACTACAGTTCTTTGAGTGTTTACCCTGTGACACCATGGTTGATATTGATCTCATTTAATCTTCACAGCAGCTTTCAGCATGGGTGCTGTTAGCTCCCCTTTTTATAGAAGATAGAAGAGAATCTCAGAGAACCTACCCAAGACTGCTCAGTTGGTGAGTAGTAAATGGCAGAGTTGAACCATTATATTGTAGCCCAACAGTAGAATGAACAGCTAAAAAATATTAGAGTTTGTCAACCTGATCAGAGCCTCTCAAATTCTGAGCAGCCGGAGAAGCACAGCTTTCTTCCCAAATAGATAGTATTGTTACCTCCGTCCAAATTCTGCTGTCTTTGTGGATTATAGGCTGGGCTCTCTGTGATTCTTACTCTGACATTCTTCCACCAGGGGAGCCTGCAGAGCTGAATAAATGTTCTTGGATTTGTGTCTCTCATCTTGTCACTGATTAGTCCTAACTCTTCCTGGCAAGGCTCCTGCTAGGCTATTTCAGGAAACAAAAATTCATTACACACATCCTTATTGATTTTCCCTCTCCTTTGCTTATTATGAAAATGCTTTTCCTTCCCTCTCCTGAAGAAACAGCATTGCAATTACTGGAAGCTTGCTCCCCTTCTCCCCCCCCCCCCCCCCCCCCGCCATGCAAGTCTGTCCCCAGGACTGGAGGGCCTGGCTAATGCTCATGGGATGGGGAGAGGGGCCAGAGCACAAGTCCCTACTCTGTCCTCCAGCAGTACGCTGGTTAGCTGCTCATTCTTAAGTGGCTCCTGGGAGTGTGCCTTAGTTGCATCTCCTTAGATGAACACCACAGCTGTTCCTAGTGATTCTCTGAGTTTGCTGGTTTCTTCAAGCTCCTTTCTCAGTACTTGTGGGTGTAAGTGCTGCAGCGAACAGCCCAGAAAAACCACTCAGCTTTAGTTGCTAGCTCAGAAATATCTGCCTTACCTGCAGGGTCAAAAAAGAAGAAAAGCTAATTTTTGTTGAATGAATTCAAATGATACTGAGAATATTCTTATTGCGTCCCTACTATGTGCTAGGTTCTGGGGACACATGTGAGCAAGAAAGTTATGGTCTCTGCTCTCGTGGATTTTATAGTCTGCTGAGGGGTATAAACAACAATAACAGTAGCAATAATTAAGTCAAAATACAAAATAATCAAATAATTACAAGTGCAATAAGTGCCGTCTCAGTACAATAGGTGGCTGAGATAGAAAAATAGCTGTTGTCTTAGCTACTTTCACAAGCAATATCACTAATTGGCCACAACACCCTTATAGTAGGTATATTCTCCCTGACCTTAGACACAGGGAGAAGTTAGTTCCAGGGGACACATTGGGAACTGGATATGAGGCTGGTGTCTGACTGCAAGGCTAGCAACCTTTCTGGGCTGTTCTGAGGTACAGGAGGGCCCCTACCAGAGTCACGAAATGTGGTGGAGTTTCCAGGGTTCTGTCAGCTTTTGGTGCAGCTCTGCTGTCCTATCTGCAAACTCCCTGTCTGCCAGAAGAAAGGAGAAACCTGAGTCCTCTCAATGAATGCGTGGTGGCCGGGATATAATTCACTCCCTGGGGGGGGCCTTGTCCTCTTTGTTAGCCATCCAGGCCTTGGTTTCCAGTGCATGAGTTCCACGTGGGGGTGGGGGTGGGGGCAGCTTGTGGCTGGAAATGACCCTCTGACCTGGGGCTGCTGTTCAATACCCAGAGCCATGTGCCCAGCCTGTTCCTCACTCTGCCAAGCTGCCTCATATGCTTGGTCCTCTCCATCCTTCCCTTCATGTGGTAATGCAATTAGGGTCAGGGTCACAGATATATGCAGGGGACAGGGGCCTGCAGGGAGGCGACCCATCTGGTCTCAGGCCTCCTAGTGAGCATCTTGGAGAGGAGGAAGAAGAGTGAGGAGATGCTGGGAAATGTGCCCAGCGCCAGGACAGGTCCCATTGGTCAGGAATGTGCGCTCCGGGAGTGTGCACGAGTCTGCCAAGAGATGGTGATTTGCCTGGCCTGCCTCCTTCCTGCACTGCCTCATTCCATTGCCCTCTCCTTCTGCAAAATGCACACATACACACACAGAAGCACTCCACGGGTTACCATCAGATGTACAAAATAGAACCCAAACCTTCGTCTCCCATGGCAAAGAGCCCAGGGTGGAAAACGGCACTTAGTTCTTTCCAAATAGGCTTGGCCACTGCAGTGGTTCTCAGCATTTTCAGGTTTAACCCCAGTCAATTCAGATAGCTACTTCCAGCTGCCCCTCCTCCCCTCAGGGGGACCTACGATCCCTGGCTTTACAGGATGTCTGGGGTCAAGGGTGTGGTCAAGGAGTTGGGGCATGGTCTAGCTCTTGGCTGTTGTCTTATGTCCCATCTGCATCTCTGAGGTGCTCACATCTCTCATTTGGTCTTGCCTATTACAATAGTTCTCTCAGGCCACTTGACTATTGTAATTATCTATATATATATAAACCTAAGCGACCGTTATGACCAGTCGCTATGATGCGCATTGACCACCAGGGGGCAGATGCTCAATGCAGGAGCTGCCCCCTGGTGATCAGTGCACTCCCACAGCCAAACTCCGGTGTCCGGCCAACCTCCCGCAGTTCCTCCCCCTGGCCGGTCGGCCCTGATCAGCCCTGATTGGGACTGGGCGAGATGGTCCCAATCAGCCCCAATCACCAGCCAGGTCGAGGGACCCCACCTGTGCATGAATTTGTGCATTGGGCCTCTAGTCTATACAATAAAAGCCCAGTGACCATTACGGTGGAACAACCAGAGCAACCGGTCGACCAGTTGCTATGATGTGCACTGACCACCAGGGGCCAGATGCAGGAGGAGGGGGGATGCAGTGAGGCCTGGAGGTGCACGCTATGGCCCAGGGATCCCAGGAACTGCAAGCTCAGAGTTTGTTTCCCAGTAAAAATAAATAAACTGGAAACAACAACAACAACAAAAAAAAATGGCCCGACGCTGCCACCCTGGGAAGAACGGCTCCAGGAGGGAAAGGCCTCCCCAGGACCCACTTGGCCTGGCTGGCGTGCCACAGGCTCCTGGAGACTTACCTGTGATGTGCTGGAAGTGCAGCCCTTCCGACTCCAAAGCTGGTCGCACTGACAGCTGCTCCCGTCCAGCTCCATGGCAGACACAGCACTGCCCGGCCACCTAAGCTCCAACTTCCAGCTTCTGGCTTCCTGCCTGCCCCTTTGTATACTACCTGCACTTGGGGGCATGGCTTCGGGCTCCACGGCCAATAGTGCCACAGCACAGCCAGGGCTGGCTGGGCATTGATTTGGCTGCTGATTGGCTTCTGTGGGCAGTTACATTGTGTGTTTACATTGGTAGAGAAGCAGGGCAGCCCACTCCTGCCGATGGCCTCACCTTCTCCAGTGGTCGGCAAACTCATTAGTCAACAGAGTCAAATATCAACAGTACAACGATTGAAATTTCTTTTGAGAGCCAAATTTTTTAAACTTAAACTTCTTCTAACGCCACTTCTTCAAAATAGAATCGTCCAGGCCGTGATATTTTGTGGAAGAGCCACACTCAAGAGGCCAAAGAGCAGCATGTAGCTCACGAGCCACAGTTTGCCGACCACGGTTCTAGGCTAAGAAAGGCCCGCTGATCTACGTGTTTCTCCTCCCGTCTGGAATCAAAACCTCTTGGGGATGAATTATCCCAGTGATGGCCCAACACACGCTCGGTATCACTGTCACAGACATTCACAGTCATTATAGCCCATTCCTCAGCCCCCAGTGCCCTGCTCCACTCACTGCCACTCCTTACCTGTCCCTGAGGACCATCGTATGTTATCCTATTTGAAATGTGAGCAAGATCTCAAATGCCCCCCCTGTCAATAGCTCCCTTTCTTCCTCTAAAACCTTGCATTTTAAAAATATATATTTGATTGATTTTGGAGAGGGAAATAGAGATAGAAACATCAATGATGATAGAGAATCATTGATTAGCTGCCTCCTGCACGTTCCAAACTGGGGATCGAAACTTCTCCCAGCCCTTCCCCTCCCCTGGCCAGTAGGCCCCCAGTGTTGGTGTGGCACCAAGGGAAGGAGGGGGCAAGAGGGGAACCGCCAGGTAATGGGGTGACAAGGGCAGCATTGGCATCTGGTGTCTGTTCCTACCGCGTCTGGCACTGCGACAGTCACCTCCTCTCCTGACTCCGCTGGGGCCTTCAGGCCCTGATTGGCCTGGCCCTGATTGGCCCTGATTGCCCGCCTGGCCTAGGGACCCCACCCATGCAAGAATTTCATGCATTGGGCCTCTAGTTATATATATATATAGTATACATTACATATATAAAGATCACTTGACAATACTACTACTAATAATAATAAGTATTATAATTTTGGAGCTGTGGAAGAGGAATTTGGACTTGTGGCTCCATTACCTGTCTACTCCCTGGTTTTGAGACCCTCTTCCCTCATTCTTTACCTGGCTAGCCCCTGCCCATTCCTCAGCCTTCAGCTGAAATCTATGTCTCCTTCCCCTAAGGTAGATGATTCCCCCTCTGAGCACCATGCACTTTACTTTCATAATAGTCATCAAAGTCTGTAAATATATATGTACACATGTGATTCTATGATTGAGGTTTATCTCTCCCAATATCTCCACCCCATTCCATCATAAACCCTGTCAAGGAAGGAGTTTTGTATGTGTTTTGTTTGCTCCTGAATTCTCAGCACCTTGACATAATGCCCAATATTCACTCACACAAAAGGAAAAATAAAAAAAGAAGGATACAATGTGAGGCTCTGGGCTCACCCAAGATCCCATGACTAATTAGTGGAACAGCAGTGCTTAAACCGAAGCATTTGGTGGACCGTAACAGGGCCCTTTCCAGTGCGCCATAATGAGTGGGTTGCCATTGACAAGGTGTTAAAAATCCAGGTAATGTCTTTCATATTCTAGAGCCCTGTTTTTAATTAAAAAATACCAGAGTAAGATTGTGGCATGAAAGGGGGTGCCCAATGAAAAGTGGCGTTACCCTAGCCAGTGGTTGGCAAACTGCGGCTCGCAAGCCACATGAATGTGGCTCTTCCACAAAATACCACGGCCTGGGCGAGTCTATTTTGAAGAAGTGGCGTTAGAAGAAGTTTAAGTTTAAAAAATTTGGCTCTCAAAAGAAATTTCAATCGTTGTACTGTTGATATTTGGCTCTGTTGACTAATGAATTTGCCATCCACTGCCCTAGACTGCTTGGAATTACACTGCTTGGAATTAACAGCATTCCCAAGAAACCCTGAAGAAATCCTTGAAGTGAGCCATGCTGTGCTCATGTTAGAAGCCAAAAGAAATTGGAGGGAAAGGGAATACCTCTGTCCACTGCCCTTGTCCTTTCTGCACCCATAGACAAGGGTTCTCAGTGTCCCTGTGGAGGAGGTTCAAAGTCAGAAGTGAGTAGAACTGATTGCAGGGGGGAGATGTGCCTGAGCCTCTGGAATTATTGCCTTGAGTTCTGCTTGACCCAATGGAATCTTGAGAGGCTGTGGTGAAGAGGGAGAAAGTGCCACTGGTAAAAATATGATCTCTGGCCCCTCATCTGTCTATCATCCTGGTGATTGCCCTGGCATTTGGTGGAGATGTGCATGAATATCTAGATGAATTGGGAAGGGCAGAAAATAAATTGGGTTTTTCTCCCTACATGAAACTTCCTCCCTCTTCCAAGCTTGACCTGGCTGAGTGTGATTTCTCACCAGCTTCCTAATAAGGCAAATTGGAGCAGAGTTGTTACTGGGAGGGTGGTTTGCTTGATGTTGACGTGGGTCATGGAGCCTATATCTGATTGAGTCCAACGAATGTGCTGAATTTAGGCCTGGTGGGAAGCAATGAACAGCAAGACCAAGAAGAACATTAGCTGCCAGAGCATCTGAACTTCATCAGGCCATGCAGTTGATCTTCCACCCAATGTTCATTTCCTTCATCCTGCTCATGTCAGTGCCTTGTATCCTACACGGTCACAATAATGTTGAGAAAGGGAAGGGTTGATGTTTAATTTATCACACTCCCCAAACAGCTGTAGGTCTCTCTCCAGCTTCCACTGCTGACATTACAGTTAACCCCTGATAATTTAATATAGCTATCTCCTAATTATTTAAGGTATTGGTAAGAATTAGGTTATGTTGTAACAGAAGCCTGACTATAGTAGATTAAGTACACAGTGGCTTGAATTCTTTCACTTAAAAAAATTCTGGAAGAAAGCATTCCAGGGTACATATGGCAGCTCCATGGAGTCATTAGAGAGCTAGGCACCTTCCTCTTCAGCACAGTTTTCATCACCAAAGTCTTCTTAGAAGAAGAAGACTGCTGAAGCTCTAGCCATCATGTCTACATCCCAGGAATCATGAAGTAGGAAAGAGTGGAAGGACACAGGGCTCTTTTTCCAGCAGGGTCAGATATCTTTAAACCTCTTTAAACAGTCTTCTTGGAAGAACCATACAATATGGATCAGTCACATGGCTACAGAAAACTGCAAAGCAGGCTGGGAAATGCTTTTTAGCTGAGTACCTTGCTGGACCAAACAAATTCAAAGTTCTGTGACAAGGAAAAAAAATAAGAAAGTGGCTATTGAGAAGCAAGTAACAGTTTTTGTCACATTCTGTTTGGATTTCTTGGGGCTCTTTCTATTTCTGTATTCCTGTTTTCCTGATATTGGGACTTTTCAAGGAGAAAAGAAAATAGAAAGAACTGAAAGTCAACCAATCTGTTTTATTGCTCACTATCAGATTTTATTTTTTTTTTTAAAAAAAACTTCTGGAGAAGAGATCAGAATCCCTGTTTGATCTTCATTAGGGTGTAGACATTTCCATATATTTTCCACCTACAGGTGTGGAGGGGGTAGATGCTAAGTTTGGCCATGGATATCTAGGGAAGAGGTTTAGTGGCAGGTAGACATGTAGGTCTAGAGATGGAGGGAGAGGTAAGGGGTGAATACACAGATCTGGGGACCCCAGGGTCAGATGGGAGTGGGAGTCCTATGAGACCACCCCAACTTATGTTCCTCCTGATTGTTTACTTCCTATTTTTACTGGCCATTCATCTCCATTGGAGTGTTTCTATGACAACCATGGGGGAAATGTCTATAATGTGTTTGAACTCCCCAGAAGTCAGGCATTTGGCCAGCACAAAGAGTTGCTATGAACTTCTAGTCAAACTTCAAGAGATTCTGAGAGAGTACATGTTATTTTCCCTGGAATACCCATTTCTTCCATGAGTAATTTCATCTCTAATCCCCCCTGCTTCACACATCAACAGATTTACTTGATGTCTAGTGACCTAAAAAAGGAGAACAGTCTTGACCAAGGTTTCAGCATGCTTATAGTGATAAATTACTAAAGCTTTTCTCAGCAGTCCTGCTTGTGATCCCTGCATGAAGGGAGGTTACTGAGGGCAGAGCAGCTTTTTAAGGAAACTGCAGTGTCTCCGCAGCTCTCCAGGACCCTCCTCCCTGCCCCCTCCTGTGCACATGTCTCTCTTCCTGCACCAGAACACCAACTTGCAACTTGTCTGCTTCAACAGCTGTTTTTTTCTACTGGACTGTAAACTCTTGGAAAAGAAGAACCAATCTTAGTTAAATTTGATATCCTCAGCATCTAGGATAGTGCCTAGCACTTACTTGGTCCTCATTAAGTATCTGTTGAATGGATAAATAAATTTTAAAAAATCAAATTGTTATTATAGAAATTGAAAACACTTCTATTAATAGGCAGATATTGGCTGGCAAGTTTTCACATATGGACTGTTTTGACATGACATAATGCTTTATTGTTTTGACATCTGGCACACTCATGTTGTGCAGAATGCCAGGTACGGGTCATGAAACTTGGCCACAAAAAAGGGAATGAGAGAGAGAGCAAGTAAGAGAGGAAGAGGAAGGGGTCAGGGAGGGGAAAAAGCTTGTGGTTTCCAAAATTATACGCTTGTAGAAACAGGGATGTTCTTCATCTGTTGTTATATCTTACAGTTCGTAGTGTCACCATAAAGGAAAAACCTGAAGGAATGAAACAACAAAGTGGTGTGGGGAGGAAAAACTAAATAAAAAGCATGTTTCTCTTCGAGGAAAAATGAGAATCCATTTGTTCATGGTTAAGCAATGTGATCTTATAAGGGGGTAAGAAGCAGTGAGTTGTTGAACTTGACTGGCTCCATAACCCTTGACCAACCTACGTCCCATCTCTTGTGTTCACCTCTAGTGAAACTCTCCTCTTCTCCTTCCATTTTTGCTAAAGGATCCTTTCCAAGCCAACCAGTCTTGTGAGCACCAAGCCTTAATTTCTTCAGATATAATCTTGGCCACCTGTGCTCTGTCTTAGCCATATTCAGGTCATCTATCCAGAATTCCTTCATGACCTTCCCTTTGGTGATGTTTTCCTTTTGGCCATTCCTCCAGGTTCTTCCTTCATATAGCAACCTCATTCTTTTCACCTCATATCTTACTCCTCCATGAGAGTTGTGTCTTATAAGGACTGGGGATGGAGGCTGTACTATCAGGCCTTTACTATTAGGCCACCTCAAGTGGTGGACCTCAGCCATGATTTCCCACTAGAATCACCTGAGGAGCTTTTAAAGTTCTCGAAGCCTAGGCTGTACCCCAGGACATTGGAATCAGAATCTCTTGGGGTGGGACCCAAGTATCAGTATTTAAAAAATCTCCCCAGGGATTCTAATGTGCAGCTAAGGCTGAGAACCATGCTTGTCAGCCTCAAGAAGGGTTTTCATACATAGCTCCAGGCATCCCTGAACCTTCTAAAATTGAGTTAAAAATTCTGTGCATTTTTCTTGGAGAATATGTAGCTTTCACCATATATTTAAAGGCACTCAGGATCTACAAATCCAGTAGCTGAAGATCATAATAAAAATTCTAGATAAAAACAGTCTCTTCTGTTGGCTGACTTAGGTAACGGCCTTGGGGAAAAGGTTCAAATGGATTCTCATAAGTTTTTTAAAGGTGAAATTGTAGGTAGCAGATTCCTTGCACTGCTTATATCTTCTCATATCTAATGTAAAAGCACTTGAGGGACATTTTTCTGGGCAAGGTGTATAAGCCTGATTCTTGACTCTACAGCTTTAGAACTGAAAAAGACAAGCTGATGCGAACAAAGGGATGAACATGGCCCAGAGGGAATACCGGTTAGGAGCAGCAGCTGTTGAGATGACTGGTTTTGCATGTGCGGGAACGGTCTGAGATCTCTGCCAGCTCTGAGGCCCAGATGGTGTGCTGATCAGAGACCAAGGCACCCACCTCGCCTAGGCTTCTGTTGTTGTAACTGCATATACATACAAGCAAGTATATGTACTTCGCGCCTTGCCTTGATTCATGTTGACAGAGTTACTTGGTAAAGCAGGTGGGTAAGAATGATTCTCTCAGCAGGAAAAGTCTGCTTCAGCTGCTTCATGACCAGCTATCCTGTGATCATGAGCTGCACCCTGTGCCACCGCTAAAGCTGCTGTCCCCTTCAGCAGTAGCCACATTAGAGAGGTCAATGCATTCACAGTGAGCTCTGGAGGGGTGTGTATGTGTGTGTGTGTGTGTGTGTGTGTGTGTGTGTTTACATTCAGAGCCTGCCAGATACTTATTAAAGGTGATGGCACCCACTAATTAATCTAATTAATTTTGTCCTCTCCAAAGACTACAAATTTATTGACAATGGTTTGAGCTTCATCTGGATTCCAGTTTCCTCCTTTGCAAAAGGAAGATGTTGCACAGAAACGATCATGTCATCACTCATGTGTAATACCCTCATCAGCTCCCCACTCTTGAGAACCACAGGATCCTGGGGTTTATATTCAGGCACCATTATGTTAACAAGAAAGGTCTTAGATGTCTGAGACTTGCTCTTATCTGTTTCACGTATTGGCTTTTCACAAGATTTCTTTTGATGGGAGGGTGCGCTAAAAATTAGGAAGATTTCAAAAAGTAGAGTATGAAAACTATGGGTCCAGAAACAAAGTCTGGTAAAGGGTGGGTTAAGGCAGGCAATCCATCTCTGAGTTGCTAAAATGGTGCCACCTCACTCAGGTTTCTACACTCACGTCCTTACATGGCTGGGAAATAGGAATTTGATTCCATTCCCATTGCGCTAGATGGTAGCCCATGTTGGAAAACTTAGAAACAATCCTCCTTGGCTGCTCTTTCTCTGATAAGTACTTTGCTCCATACATGCAAGGTTTCAGTCAGTGGGAAGTTGGCAAGAAGCTGAGATTTAGAAACCAAATAAGCATGTCAAGGTATTGTTCACCAGGTAAGAGTGGTTCATTTTATCATCTGAAATTTTAAAACCTTCATATGGTTCCCAAGAAGATGTCTGATTTAGACAAGGCCAGAAGGTAACTGAAGAGAGAAAAAGAACTCTGAAAAAGTTAGAACTATTTAAATGAGTTCTTTCCAGAATTTAGACTCTGCTTGGATTGACAAAAATTGATTAGTAGAGGCATCTGCTTTGTTGATTTGCTTTATGCAGTTTTTATTCATACATTTTCAGTTCCACTACCAACCCCACTGAATAACTGACATGTTGAAAAAATATTTACAAACTGTTGGTTTGAAGAGTTGTCTAATTATTGGTCTGCTTGTACGTCTAGGCCTGGCTCTGCAGAAATAAGAACTTGTTCCTTATTCTAGTTCAGTGGTCGGCAAACTGCGGCTCGCAAGCCACATGCGGCTCTTTGGCCCCTTGAGTGTGGCTCTTCCACAAAATACCACGGCCTGGGCGAGTCTATTTTGAAGAAGTGGCATTAGAAGAAGTTTAAGTTTAAAAAATTTGGCTCTCAAAAGAAAGTTCAATCGTTGTACTGTTGATATTTGGCTCTGTTGGCTAATGAGTTTGCCGACCACTGTTCTAGTTCATCATGTTCTTTACAGAGATTCCATTTCAATCCTTTTCCACTATCATTTACCCCATGAATAGCTATGGATTACTACAGTATGCATTCATTACTTCCCAACCTTCTCCCATTCCATTCACTTTATCAGGAATACCCCCTTTCCCTCTTATATATCTGAGAAACTCCAAAACACTCTTCAAAACCTAGCTCTAATATCACCTCCTCTGTGAAGCTGTCCATAGCTCTCTCAGTCATTCACCCCTTCTTATACTCCTTATCACACCAAACAGGGGTGGGGAACGTCGGACTGGGGACCTATATAAAGCCCTGGAAATCATTTGGTTTGTCCCTGCCAAGGCATTAGGGGTGAGTTAATTACATGTTTGACCAAATATAGCAGGCTAATTTTTAAGTTGATAATTTTGTATGGCCCTCGAATGATTTTATAAATGTCCAAATGGCCTTTGGCAGAAAAAAGGTTCCCTACCCCTGCTCTACAATGTAAGTTGTAAGTGATTTTTAAAATTTATTTTAATTTTTTTTACTGAACCATGAACTCCTTGAGGCAAGTGGCTATATTTTATATATCCTTATATCTCCAGTGTATATCACAATGGAGCCCAAAATTTCAGAGTTTTGTAAGACCGCCATGCAGCCTATTTTAAGGGCTGTTATCAAGGAATCAAAATAAAAGTGTCTAGGTCAGTCACCATTGCCTGGGGCTAATTTACTGATATTTGGCACTACCTGAACAAATCTATCAATTTCCTTCTTCAGAATCAATGTATATCCCATGGGGTCAGAAACCTCCAGCCCTGCCACCAATGAGCAGAGAAATAAGGGGAAAAGGTCTGGGATCATCGACTATCTTTAATTTTGGAAAGATAATGGAAGCTCCCTGCGAATCAACTGATAAAGCCCCATATAGTGATTTCAGGTGGCAAGGACCTGGTTAAAAAGGAAAGGAGTAAATTATATTTTTGTGTTGTTACCATACAGTCCAACTGATAATTCTACTTTCTTCCATTCTTCATACCTTCTTTCTTCAACCTTTCTCTTGTAAGTTTGGCCTTTTTGATAATGTGTTTATTCATTAGTAATTTCATGTATAAGAAAAGAATAATTGGCTTTGAAAAGAGCTCTTCTACACTCGAGAAGCTAATTGGAGGGGCTATGGAGATGAGGAGAAATCGATATTTAAATTCAATCACCAAGGTGTTTGATTCTAAGAAATCATGTAGATATACAAAATGTCAACTCTTCATTCTTGCAAGTAATTTTAAAAGAAGAAAAACTAGATGATGTAGGTTCTATAGACTTGAGCCTCTCAATAGCCTTCTGATGGAACACACTAGCTACTTTATAGGCCTGGCATCTGTGATGGACACCCTGAAGTGCAGTGGCTTAAAGGAGATAGGGAGTCTCCCTGGCACCTAATAGTTCCATGTGAGCCACGCAGGGCTGGCTTGGTGGCTTCTCGGGGTCAGGGACCCAGGCTCCTTCAGTCTTGCCACTGCCATTCCTGGAGTGGGCCTCTCCCATATGATGCAGTTCAGCTCACAACTACGTTTGAACTGCAGCCAGTGGAGGCAGGAAGGGGCCCATGAAGTAGCTCCCCTCCCCTTTTTCAGCAATGCCTGGCTGTTGCCCACATCACTCATGATCATTTGTGTTGGCCAGAACTTAACCATATGGCTAAGTTTTAGTTAAAAACAAGGGGTTTTATTACTACAGAAGAAGGGAGCAGGAGTCTTATGGGGCAACTGTCAATTTCTGCCATGTTGTCAATTCATGAGTTTTCCTCAAATTTGGCATTAATTACAGTTACTTCTATTTTGTAAAAACTTCTTTTTCTTGGTAAGGGAAAGCTTATATGTTGGCATCTGTGGACACATGTGGGCCCCTTTCTGGTTGCTGAAAGTTTCCTTGATTGATTGATTGATTGATTGATTTCTATAAGTCCCTCAAGAGTGACATCGTTAGAATATTCACATCCAAGAGCATAAGAATGCATTGGGGTTTTATGCTCAAATATATGAAGAGCAAAACTGACTAAGCAACAAACACTGCCATCACATTTAAAATTTTACTTTGAAGAGATATAGGTCCTGTTTTACAGACAGGAAAGTAATATTTCCAAGGTTACAAAGCTGCTGAGTGACAGCAGGGATTCAGACTCATGTCTGCCTGACTCTGAAGCCTGTAAGCTGACAGGGGCTCTTAAATGTTAAGCAGTAAACACTTCAGCATCTGATGGCCATAGATCTTCTCCCCCAGCATTTGGCTGCAGAGAGTTTAAAATTTCCACCCACAGACAAGCTTATCACCCCTCTGCCCCCCACCACCCCCGCAAGGTTAAGAAACACATTCTCTGTAAACAGATTCCATACCCTGTAAGAATGCTCCTCTCTGCCCATGGGTAAAATGAGGCCTGGTTTCCCTATGCCCTTCCTCACTGTGATATGAGGAAAACCTTGCCTTGGATTCCAAAGTACTTGTCCATTTGAAGAAAAGGCTGAGGTGGGGAGGAAGGCTGTGATGAGGTCCGCAGGTCGCACAGGACAGATGGCCCCAAGAAGGTGAAAGTGAGAGTGAGACCCCTGCTGCTTAGCAGGCTTACAGCCAGGGCACCAGGAGGGGCTGTGCTAAGACCAGGGGAATCTCAGGTAACCATTAAGAAGTCTGGCTTCTGACCTGGAAATGTAAAACAGACCAGAGGGCAAAGGGCACTCGAGTGCCAGCAACTGCTTTTCTGGAGAATGAAAATCTCTTACCCTGGGTCCCAATTAACCCTGCCTGGACTGGACCTAAGGTCTTCTCAGGAGACTGGACAGTCCAACATTGACTTTCATGAATAAACTAGAGGCCAGGTGCATGAATTCATGCATGGGTGGGGTCCCTCAGGGTGGCCTGTGGGGATTGGGCTAAAACTGGCAGTCCAACACTCTCTGCCGCTCCTACCTGCCGCTCCCGCTCACCCCAGGCCTCTCAGCGCCTGCCGCAGGCTCACACCTAGTCAGTCGTGATCGGGCACCCATCTGATGGGGGTGAGGGGGTGTAGCTGGGATGTGATCAGCCTTCCAGGTGGGCGATGGGATGCCCTTGCCAGCCTGGGATCCGATCTGTCCCGCTGACATTCTCGTGGGTTGTCAGGAGCCCCCAGGTGGCCACTTTTATATCATTTCTTCCTTGTGGAGCGTTTAGGCAGGGAAAGTGGCCGTGGTGCCTGAGGCTGAGTTCCAGGAGGCTGGCGGTGCTGTTGGGATCATGCTGGTGATGCTGGTCCATTGGTGCCTGGTCCATTCTCCAGAGATTGGACCTGCAGGACTACTGAGGGAGTGACTGCCACTGGGTTGGTGGGCCACTGAGAAGGGTCAGTCAGCTGAGCAGTGCTCCCACTGTGGGAACACACTGACCACCAGGGGGCAGCTCCTGTGTTGAGCGTCTGCCCCCTGGTGGTCAGTGCACATCATAGTGACTGGTCAACAGGTCTTTCGGTCATTCGGTCACTTAGGCTTTTATAGATATAGATGGGAACCGTTGGGAGTATATATTCCTCTCCATTGCGCCTACCATTTATTTATGTAATAACTTATATTGTAAACACATTGTGGCTTACTCAGTCTGTAGTAATTCCCTGGCTTATAAAAAATTTTGCAAAAGCCTTTTGAAGTTTTGGGTATTTCAGAGAACCTGCAAAAGTTCCAGATGTTTTACCTTAATGATAGGGTGACTCCATGCTCAGCTGTAATAATCAGTCCTCCTGGTATAAACCAGCCCTGACACCATCACAGATGTGCTCTAAGTGATGGCTTTGGAGAGTAGAGGCCCGCACCAAAGTCACCCAAGTCAGTCAAGAGAGGCTGCTGCCTGCTGTCCCTGGAATGTGGGTTACACCTGAGGGAAAAGTGGGGACCTGGTAGGAGGTGGTGGGGAGGTGGAGTGGGGGAAAGGCAGCCAGGTGGCAGAGAGGCCCAAGCATGGCTGACTGGAGAGGTTTGAATTGCCATCCAGAGGAAGCTGTGCCTCAGAAGACAGTGGAGATTATTTTGACCACCATTTTTCTCTGCAAGGAACTGGTAATTTACACAGGAAGTTTTATAGATGGTTACTTCTGGTTCCTTAGAGTGAAGGGAGGTCTGGCTCCTTCTAGTCATACTGTATGGTTCAGAACAGAATAATAGAAGTTTAGGGCTTTTAGAGAAGTTAATTTTGATTTTTTAAAAGAGAACCTCATGAGATGAGATTTCCTAATTGAAAAAACGTAAGTTGTTTAGAACTGGATTCTGAAGGGAGAGGAAAACTTAACATGGGAGCAGCTCAGGGGTGCTAACAGGTCTACCAGTAATTACCATGTCCAGAAGCAGGGGGTGAGATGCAACACAAATCATTAGCTTTTACAACTTGTTACTCTTCCTAGCCAAAGGCTAATGGAAGAAGGTGATCCTCACTGCAATTGTGGAATGACTGGTTGCAAGTGTTGCTCTCTAGGCATTACTCATTTACCCTATAATTAGAGTAGCTGCCACTAATTCTCACTTCTTTGCTTGCTCCAAATGTCAAGGCTCATCGAAGAATTGCTTCCTAACAATATTCTCTCCATTCTTATTTTATATCACAAGTGCTTGCAAAATCACTTAAACACTAAACAGCACATAAGTCATAATTGTTGCAGGCTTTTAAAGATATAAATGTCTAGGTGAAATCTGGTAGTTTTCCTACTATCATCTTTCCTAAATTCACTGTTTAATATGAAATATGTTACATATACAAGAGACTATATATATATATATATATATATACACACACACACATATATACACACACACACACACACATATATATACACACACACACACACACACATACTGGAGGCCCAGAGCATGAAATCTGTGCACTGGTAGGATCCCTAGCAGCTAGTGGCAGCTGGCTGGGGCCTCCCTCCTTCCCTTCCCCTGGCCAGCCCCGCCCCCTGGTTGAATTCCCGGAAGAACTCCTGGTCAAGAGGACAATTTGCATACTATGCTTTTATTTATTTTTTATTTTGTTAAATATATTTTATTGAATTTTTTACAGAGAGGAAGGGAGAGGGAGAGAGAGTTAGAAACATCAATGAGAGAGAAACATCGATCAGCTGCCTCCTGCACACCCCCTACTGGGGATGTACCCGCAACCAAGGTACATGCCCTTGACTGGAATTGAACCTGGGACCCTTGAGTCCACAGTCTGATGCTCTATCCACTGAGCCAAACCGGTCAGGGCAACTATGCTTTTATTATATAGGATATTGTGTATATATAAAATTTAAATAATTATTTAAAAATATATGCTTTATTTTAAAGAAGTTTAATTTTTTACAAGAGACAGGAAAAGATGATTAAAAAACTAAAGAAATCCTATCTAATAAAAAAGTAATATGCAAATTGACCAACACACAAGATGGCTGCCCCCATGTGGACACAAGATGGCCATCACAGGATGGCCAGCAGAAGAGGGCAGTTGGGAGGGACCAGGCCTGCAAGGGAGGGCCATCAGGGGCAATCAAGCCTACAGGGGAGTGCAGTTAGGGGTGACCAGGCCGGCAGAGGAGAGAAGTTGGGGGTGACTGGGCCTGCAGGAAAGGGCAATTGGGGGGACCCAGGCCTGCAAGGGAGAGCAGTTGGGGGGGGGGACCAGGCCTGCAGGGGAGGGAAGTTAGGGGTAATCAGGCTGGCAGGGGAGCAGTTAGGCATCAATCAGACTGGCAGGGGAGTGGTTAGGGGGTGATCAGCCTGGCAGGCAGAAGTGGTTAAGGGCAATCAGGAAGGTAGGCAAGCGAGCAGTTGGGAGCCAGCAGTCCTGGATTGTGAGAGGGTGCAGGCTGGGCTGAGGGGGACCCCCCCACCCTCAACCCCCACCCCCCCCGTGCATGAATTTCATGAACTGGGCCTGAAATATAAAGAAACTATAGGGATAGCTTCTATACCTGACGGTTGGCTGGTTCAAAGCTCTCAAGGGCCTCCAGTTATAACTTATGAGGTGAGTCCTCCCCTCCCTCTGGCAGCCTCCAGCAGTACCCTAAGAAATTCAGTATCACATGAAACCTCTTGTCAACCTTCAAAGCTATGAACTCCTTTCTGTCAGCTCCCACACTAAAAGAAGGACCTTTGGTATCCTTTGTTTCTTCATCAGTAAATCTGTGATAGAAATTTCTGGCAGACTCATAGCAGACTTTTTTGGTTGATGTAGGATCTTTTTTGTTGTTGTTGTTGGCATTATTATAGACGTCCCCCCTTTTACCCACCTCCACCCCTCCTGCCCCTTTCTCTGGCAATCACCACATTGTTGTCTGTGTCCATGGCTATGCAAATATGTTCTTTGGCTAATCTCTTCACCTTCTTTCATCCAGTTCCCCCCATTTCCCTCCCCTCTGACCTCTGTCAGTTTGTTTCACGCATCCATTCCTCTGGTTCTATTTTGTTCATCAGTTTATTTTGTTCATTAGATTCTATATGCAAGTGAGGTCATGTGGGATCTGTCTTTCTCTCCTGGCTTATTTTGTTTAGCATAAAAACCTCCAGTCCATTAATGCTGTTGCAAAGGGTAAGAGCTCCTTCCTTTTTACAGCCAAGTAGTATTCCATTGTGTAAATGTACCACAGTTGTTTTAGCTACTCATTTGCTGATGGGCACTTGGACTGTTTCCAGATCTTGGCTATTGTAAATAACACTGCTATAAACTTAGGGGTGCATATATTCTTTCTGACAGATGTTTCGGGATTCTTAGGATATATATCCAGAAGTGAAATTGCTAGGTCAAAAGGAAGTTCCATTTTTTTTTTTTTTTGAGAAACTCTACACATACTGTTTTCCACAGTGGCTGCACCAGTCTGCATTCCCACCACCAGTTCCCTTTTCTCCATATCCTCACCAGCACTTGTTTGTTGATTTATTGATGGTAGCCATTCTGAGAAGTGTGAGGTGATATCTCATTGTGGTTTTAATTTACTTCTTTTTGATCTTATATTTACTGATTACTGCCTTGTTGATTTCTTTAATAACATCATTAACTTGACAATAGGTTAAGCAGGATTTCATGTACACAGGAATGCCATTGAACTCATAAAAAATTATATATGGCATTTCTTTAATTTCTTTGTTCTTTAGAGGGCTTCTTTGTGGCTGCAGATTCCTCAACTTTGACAGGTTCTTCAGGGTCAAGATCTGATACAGTCACAAAGTTCTGGGTCACTGAACTTGAGGCAAACGGGGAGGTATGTTTTCTTTGAGATGTTCCATATCTTACAATCTTCTTCAAGAGATTCACTGAATTCCTTGAGTGAACAGGTAGATTGTACTTGATACTGAATTTCCAATTCCTATTTACTTAGAAGTTTGTTTACTAAATGACTTCATTTCTATTTTATTTAATATAGTCTTTAAGGTAGATGCTTGACCCACAGTTTCTTAATGTCAAAGATTTTTATGTATTGACAATAATTTCATTAATATGAGATCATATTTGTTCCAGATCTGAGGAGGCCATCCTTTAAGCCTCTCGTACAGGTCTGGGAGCAAGAAGCACAATTTAAAGATTTATAATAAAATTAACCTGGATAATCACCCATAATAAAACATTGCTAGTACATATAGAGCCCTCTGTATACCCCTCCTTAATTGCATCTCTCCTCTCTTCCATGAAGAAGTATCCACTCTCCTGAATTTTGAATTCATTATTCTCTTGCTTCTCTTTAGTTTTTATCTTATTTGTATGCATCCCTTAAACTATATTATTTAGTTGTTTAATTTTATATGACTGGAATCTTACTATATATATTCCTCTGTGTCCTGTTTGTTTTATTCCATGCTATATCCCAAGATAATGCTGATCTAAATGTTCAGTCTGAGATTTTTTTGAAAGTGCTAGTGCAGATTCTTGCTCCAAATCTTTTAAAAATTGTATCTTTTTTGATGTCCCTTCCCGCGCAACACTGACCCCCTCCACCCTGTTCCCCTTCTTGCTCCAATCTTGGTGAGAGATGCTTAGTTCTTAGGGATTCTCAGAGGCCAAAATAAGTAATAATTTTAATAATCTCCCTATGAAAAATTGTCTCCCAACTCCACCCCAGTTTACCTCTGAGGGTCTGGTCTTCTCAATGTCCTGGCTTTAGTGGGTGGAGGGGGTAGGCTCTAATCCAGCCTCCCACTGTGCTGGGGCACCAGGCTCTTCTTTCCTCCACTAAAACCTGTGTGCCAGGTCATTGGGCATTAACAGATCCCCTAGACAAGTGCTTCAGTGCTCTCTTGTCTCTTAGATTTATGTTTTCTCATTGATTTGAATGTCTGAGGTTTACTCTTACTTCTGTTTTCCAGGCTCAGCCTGTAAGAGATCTTTTCATGTATTTTTAGATGTTCTGTACTGGACAACTTGTCTGCCATATTGCTGACTAGGGCAGTCCTCCCTAATATGTTTTAGTTTGAATCCTTAGAATTTGATTAAAATATTTCTTTGTAACAAAACATCAATCCTTCGAGTCATATTCTCTTAAAGAATGGCTTAACATGACCTTCAAATGCTTTTAACCTGTCTGGTTCAGTTATTGAGTACTTCCCATCACAGGCAACCTAACTGTCTGAACCAAGAAAGCCAAAAATGTATCATCTCTCCTGCCGACTCTGAAATATTGGTGTGCTGGACAGCTTCTAAGGTCACCCTCATGATCCCCACTTCCTGGTGTTCACATCCTTGTGTAATCCACTTCTCTTGAGTGTGGGCAGGACATGTGACTTGCTTCCAACCAACTTATTTGTATCCTTGCTAACACATTAGCCTGCTAGTGGGGAATGGCCTATCACTGCCCAGCTCTGATGCTGAATAGCACAGGGCAGAAATACCTCCTCATCTGTCTCACATCTTCCCCTTTGGTTGTTTCCTTCTTGCCCCCAATGGGAGTTTTGATTTGGAGTATCTACTCCAGAAATCCGATGCTCAGCAGCCTTGCACCTTCTGCTCCCTGCTCTTGCACAAGGGCACCAAATCACCTCAAATATCCCCTGTGAAGATTTACTCTCAGAGGTGAGAACTGGCCCACTGGGTGATTATCTTGCTAGGTTGGTGCTTAAACTACAATAGGCATGGAAAGAAACCATGTCTCACATTTATAGAGCTAATGGAATAAAACAAATTCACTTAATCATTTATTGATTTCTTTATTCAATTGCTGTCACTGAGTGCCTATTAAATGCAAGGAACTGTTAGGTGCTCAGGAAAATAGAAACAGGCACTGCATCATTGAAGTCAGTTGTTTTCCAGTAAAGAACCCGTTGAGTTGTGTGAAGAAGAATAGTAGGCGAGAAGGGCCCTCAAAGACTCTTTGTGCCTGAGCCATGCTCATGCAGGGCAGGTGTGGTGGCCTTGCTCCTAGGGTAAGGTTACGAGTAGACATTTAACAGCCATAGGGCAGGGCAGTGAAGGAATATAAGCTGTGTCCCAGTTTGCCACCATCTTGCCATATGATATTGGGCAAGTCCCCTCACCCATCTGGTTTTGTTCTCTGATAATCTGAAGTCCGCTTTCCTTCTGTCTGGCAGAGAGTCTGAATCTGGGGTCCATTTCTGGCCCTGCTGGCCACTGGCCCAGCTTTTGTGCCTGCTTCTCTCGGCCAGGCTGGGCCAAACACATGGGCATGCTGGATGTTGCTCTAATAAAAAGCAGTTGACAGCAGAACACCAGGGCTTGTTCATTCCCTGCCAAGTCATGTCAAGTGAAGAAGCACGTGCTCAGAAAAGTTCAGAGTAGCTCCATGGCATACCCAGGGATGCTTGGAACTAGTTGAAAGGAGCTGGGGACAGCGTACCACGTCTGGATGCCAGGTGCCAGCTGTCAAGCCTAGGGTTTCACATCGGAGCTGAGTTGCTTAAGCTTGGCTGTGGGCCCCTGGGCAAAAGACTGTCTTCATGCCTAGAAGGAGCTGTATACAAACAATGGATCTGAGTCACGGCAGTTGGCAGGAGGAAGGATGGCCGCCTCCAAGGAGAGTACCAAGAAGCTGGCCCAAATAGGCAAGAAAAGCTTTGAAAAACAGAGGGTTTGAGATCAGGGAAGGGAACTTTGTTCCAGTTTTAACTTCAATTTAATTTGGTAAATAATTTTTGAGTGCCTACTACTTGTCAGACCTCTTACAAGTACATGGGATATGTCAGTGAATAAAACAAAGTCTTCTGGACATTCACATTCCACAAGAGGAGATAAATGATAATAAACATAATAAATGAAGACATTTTATGGTATATCAGAAAACAAGTGTTTTGGAAACCACTTTTGTGGAAGCCAATGGAAACCTCCAAACAGAGCCATTCAGGAAGCTTAAGCATTTACTAGATGGAATTTGGGATGGGATGAGCAAACTTCTGTAGGACATGACTAGAACATCAGAGAAATGTTAAATGACCAGACCAAAGTAAAGGCTTGTCTCCAGAAATCTCTCAGGACACTTTTGCTCTCATTGCTTGGTCTACCACTACCTACAAAGCTGGGGCCCTTATCCACTGTGCCAAGCACACCTGTGTCCCAGCACCTGGGGGAGTGAAGGAAGACAGGGATAAGCACAATTATATTAATCAGAGCTGTTTTAGAGACACACTCCCAAATTTTCCTCAATCTCCTAGCTTTTCTGAATTAGAAGACCATCTGCAGAGAATTGTGTATCTTGCGAGTTGCAGGAAACTAAACCTGGAGCCATCCATTTGATTTTCTTCCTGTGAAAAGAAGAAACACTGTTTTTTAAATTGACAGTTGCTAAGAATGCTATTGTTAACACTGGTTTGAAGAGGTAAGCATAAAACCCAAATTTGAAAAAGAGCCTGGCATCCTAAGATTGAATATGTACTTCAACTCTCAGATACATTGCCCCTGGGAGCTCCTCATAGAATCCTACTGAAAGGCTTAGGAGGCAGAGATGGAAAATAAACAGTTGCTGCCCTAGCCCGGTGGTCGGCAAACTGGCTCCCAAGCCACATGAGGCTCTTTGGCCCCTTGAGTGTGGCTCTTCCACAAATACCATGGCCTGGGTGAGTCTATTTTGAAGAAGTGGCGTTAGAAGAAGTTTAAGTTTAAAAAATTTGGCTCTCAGAAGAAATTTCAGTCATTGTACTGTTGATATTTGGCTCTGTTGACTAATGAGTTTGCCGACCACTGCCCTAGCCAGTTTGGTTCAGTGGTTGGAGCATCGACCTGAGGACTGAAGGGTCGAGGGTTCAATTCCTGGTCAAGGTTATGTACCTCGGTTGTAGGCTTGATCCCTGACCCCTGGCAGGTCACATGTGGAAGGCAACCTATCAATGTGTCTCTCTCACATCAATGTCTCTCTCTCTCTTTCTTCCCCCCCCCTTCCATTCTCTCTCAAAACCAATGGACAAATATCCTGAGTGATGATTAAAAATAATAATAAAATAAAAAGTTGTTAGTTTTATAGTGGTGGGATGGTGAGAGCTGGGCTGGGTGGGTCCTTACTAAGCAGAGCTTCAGGCACTGACGGTCAGTGCTCTGAAGGCCCCACTCCCGCCTGACCATATGCCAAGGCCACTGTGGAGTGTTCCTCCTGTGCAATGGCTGAGTGCAGGGAATGCTTACCGGGCTGTGGCACACACACTGAGGGCTGTGAGGGAGACCTGGCTCTCCCCAAAGAATGATGGAGACCATTAGGGGAGAAGTGGGAAGAGATGGAGGTCCCACAAAGGTGGGCGAGGTAAGAAGCCGAGAAATACATATTTTTCTATTAGTCTGATGATAGCCAAAAAATAAAATAAAATAATGGATGTCTGAAAAGTTAAAAGAGAAGGGTTAAGAGCAGATATTTCCTAAACAGAAAAAAGAGTTTAAACAGAACTGTAAGGTCAAGTAGAGCAGTCTTCCCTATTGACCAGCCACATGGATGAGAGGATGGCCAGGCCTAGAGCGGGTCCTGTGAGCGCACTTGCTCCCAGCACTAAGAAAAGAGGATCTGGCTGCCCAGGCAAAAGCTCTGACTTGAGAGAGAGGTGAAAAATCAGGTCAGAGAAGCCCGAGGCCCTTCCTGTGTGGCTCCCTCCATCCAGTAGCCAGGGAAGCTTCGGAGGAGAGAGTTTCAGAAACCACATGCCAGGCGGTCAGGAGACCAGCAAGCCTAGAAGATTGTAGCTAGAAGCACACCCAGTATCATCCTAGAAGCGTACCCAGTCCCTTTTCAACCACAGTACAGCAACAAGATGGGGAATTTAAGCAACAGGAAGGGATGGGATATTTAAGCAGGCCTTGGCGTTTAAGAGGTTTGTTCTAGCATGTGCCTGCTCTGAGGTCTGCGTAATGGGAGCTTTCTAATAGGAAGCTTTACTTCTGGTTAATAAAGATGGGGAAGTTCTTGGTCATAAGTGTCCAGTGTCCAGAATAGCAAGTCTCTTCTCCATCTCCGGGGTTCTAAATGGCAAGTCATCTTATCCAGGGGATGGAATAGTGACTCAAGATTTTGGCCGCAGCTTCTCCTGCTGTAGGGGTGGTGGCAGCTGGGACTCCTACAGTGTCGGTAGGAGGAGTGGTAGCTGGACAGGTGGTTTAGAGAGAGTGGTGTACTTGGGTTTTCGGCATAAAGCAGAATATTTGGACAGTGGAGTTGGCCCGACCTGCTCATAAATTTGGACTCTGTCATTCTCGTGGTTTTTTTTTTTCTTTCTTTCTTCTGTTTTCTTGTTGAAAATATTTCAAAGAACACTGAAAGTTAAAGTTCCCCTGCACACCTGCTCCTAAGGGGGAAGCACTGTTAAAATTGGACGTTTATTTTTTTTTTATGGCAATGCCAATAACTATGGCTCCAGCTGTCAATATGGATTATGTAGCTGCACAGTTTTGAGCTTTTTACACACAAATGGAATTATACTAAGCAGACTTCTTGAATTTCTCTTTTGCTTACTACATACCCTTGCATGCCTAAATATAGAGAAATATCTCATTTTAAAAGCTGTATTGTGTTTCATACTGAGTTCAGGTCATAATATATTTGATAAGCTTTCCAGTAATGGTTATTTTAATATTTCCATTTTTTTCTTTTTGTTGTTGAAAATGATGCTGCAAAAAATAATCCATCTGTACCTAAATATGTGTACATCTGCTGAGTATTTCTATAGGATACATTCCTAGAAGTGGAATTGCTGCATTGATGAGTATGCATACTTAAATGATTATTACATTGCCAAGTTTCTAAAAGAAAGTCGGGCCAATTTGTATTCCCACCAATAAATGACAAGTGGCCTTTGCTACACACTTTCACCTGTATTTTTATCGCCATGTTCACTTAACGATGCAATGGACACGTAGCTCAGCATCTTGTGCTCATTAGACATGAGGACCTAGTACATGCTTTTTTACTGTTGTCACCGGAGCTTCCCGCAACACCAGCTCATGGCAGCACCGTTTCAGATCCCAGAGCATTCTGCTTCAGAGGTCACCACTGCGGGCAACCAAAGCCCGAGGCTATCCTGGCTGACACGGCAGCTGCCATTGCCTAATTCTATACCCGAATGTTATGCCAGGGAAAATATGGGCAATATACTTTTCTTCCTTACCTACCTTCAAGTCTGATAAAGACCATGGAAATTTTTAATTTTCTTGCTTGTCTCCAGGTGTGACCAACATTGCCAAGATCCTGTCTTTAAGACTTAGCATTCACATTTGCTTTTTTTTCTTGCATAAGACTGAGGGCAAATGATCAGAGACAAGAATTTTTGAACTCAGATCTCTCTGAATGGCCCTCAGGGTGGGGTAAGGACTGAGGTAGAGGTTGAGTACCCTGTCCCCTCCAAGCCCCTGTGGTTAAAAGAGAAGCAAGGGATTCCCCTCTCCCATTCCCAGTGGTTAACAGGGGGCTAACTAGACCTCTCCCATCTCCAATAAATACAGGGGAGCCCAATGCCCCTCCCCTATCTCCTCTGCAACGACTGCAGCATTCCTTTATCTGTTATGTATTGGTTTATAATTGAGACTTTATATTTTTGAAAATGTTCCAATGATTTAAAATTTTAGAAAATAATTAGTGGAACATGGAAAAGAAGCCTGCCTCCAGCCTTCATCCGTGATTCAGCTCCAGCCCGATCTTAAGTCTCATCCAACATGACATTAGGACCTTCCACTCCGTGGGCCAGTGGACTCTGAAAATAGTCTTCAGTGCTGTAGATAGCTGGCTGCCAACTACCTCTCCCAGCCTTTCTGTGTTGCTCTGAGAAACTTGCTGCATGTGGGGGCCAGTTGGCCTGCTCCTATGTGTGTATGTGGGGTCCTCCCTCCCGCCCCGCAGCCCCCTTCTTCAACTTGCTGACCTATATCCACTCTGCACTGGATATAGGTCAGAGTGGTTCTCACCTCTGACCTTTTGCTTGGTCCTCCCCACAGCCCCAGTCTTCCACTTTTCCACAACCCCAATTACACATTTCAGCATGCATCTGAAAACCCACCCCCTTTGAGCACATCCTCAACAGCTTCCTCTGGACCTCATTATTTCAGAAGTATTATATTCTGTGTCTATGGTTCTTATGGTTGCAGAGGGTTGGCTAAAGCAGTCTCAGTGGGTGAGTATTGTTTGCCTGTAGAAGGTGTACGTACTTCTTCTCTGTATGGAAAACTAGCCAGTGAGAATGGCCCATAAAAATGGACTTGAGGTCTGAAGTTAGACAATATGACTGTCCTGGGACCTGCTGCAAGGCCAATGTGTGAGATGGAGAAAACTAGTGATTTTGCTAAAGGTCTCAGGCTCTTATCAAAGTTCTTATCACAGTTTTGATGTTCATATAGAAGAACGTATTACCAATGTTCTTACAGTATTTGATCAAGAACAAACTGGATTCTCCCACCCCTATCAGGCATTAAGATTCTTTGACCTTGATCAAACCAGCATGGGGGAGTTCCACCTACTTTTGGAAATGCGTGGAGAAGTCTGTTAATGAGCACTGGTTCCCGCCTTCCCACAGGAACCCACTGTTTCTCATGGAACTTACAAAACACCTTTTAGTGAAGGAGTTATAAAACACCGAAACAAAAAACCTAAAACAAATAACAACACCTAGATACTATATCAACAATATTATGAGGTAGTTATGAGGTAGGTGCAAAATATTTATGGGAATCAGCAAAGCCAATTTAGTCAGAGTTTACTTGATCTGGAGAAAAGAAACAAGAATTACTAAAAATCTATGTGAGAATATTTATGAAATTGATCTGATGGCAGTGAGCCACAAGGAATGAAGCCCTTGTGTAGGTGGTAAGCTACAAGGGGCTGATTTGTGTCAATATTTTCACAGAAAAAAATATTTAAAATATATTTAATATATCGCTGTATATTAAATGTTAACATATTTATGTATATTTATGTTTATTAAACAGTTACATGTTAAATTTCAATGGATATAATCAGAGAAAAAGAACAAGGAATTGTTCTGGATATGTTCATTTAAAGTGTGTGCATAAGCAATTGATACAGAGAAATGCTAGTACACTTGTAACTTCTACTTCTGCAACCATAATTCAACAAAAAATTTGGAGTGAAATAGAGATTCTCCAAATTGAAATGTCTCTGTGCTCACTTTAAACAAACACTGTGACTGTTTTTATGAACCATCAATTGCACATAACAAGTACATCTTCTGAAAGAGTTCTTTTTCTAATATGGTAGAGCAAGCAGCCTACCTCTCTCACAGATAACAACTCTAAAATCTGAACAATATGAAAAAGTCTACTTGAGGGCTCTGAAGAGTGTGGAAAATCAGGAAGGGGGTCAAAACTTGAAAGAAGTGACTGCCAATGGCCAGCACCAGTTTTGCTCTAAGAACAATCACGGTGTGAATAAGAGGAGTTAAAACTTCGATAGAAAATTCGTGCCTCTTTGGCACGGATGACTCAGAGGAAGGAGACCTGGGCAATTAGGACCACTGAAAAGTAATGGGGAAAACTCCAGAATAAGAGAACCAACCAGAGAAGGGTGTGTCAAAGTCTGTGGATAAACCTGGCTCAAGATTCTGGCAGACTGTGGAGCCACACACGCAGAGATACCATGAAGACAGGCAAGTTTGCATTTGCCATTTTGAGTCTAACCAAAGTACTTGTCTTCTAAGGAAACACACACACACACACATACACACACACACACATACACACACACACACAAAACAAAAAACAAAAAACAAAACAAAACACCCTGGAAGAATACAACAGAATTGAGTCTCTACAACACAGAAGTAACATGTCAAAGACCCTATTCAAAATTACCTGACATTTGAAGAACTTGGTAAGTATGACCAATTCCCAAAGGAAAGAATAATCAACAGATGCCAATGCCAAGAAAATGTAGATGTTGGAACTGTCCAGAAAGAACTTTAAAGCAGTTATTATAACTACTAGAGGCCCAGTGCATGAAATTCATGCACAGGGACAGGGGGTGTCCCTCAGCCCAACCTGCACCCTCTCCAACCTGGGACTGCTGGCTCCCAACCGCTCACCTGCCTGCCTTCCTGATTGCCCCTAACCGCTTCTGCCTGCCAGCCTGATCACCCCCTAGCCACTCCCCTGCCAGCCTGATTGATATCTAACTGCTCCCCTGCCAGCCTGTTTGCCCCCAACTTCCCTCCTCTGCTGGCCTGGTCACCCCTAACTGCCCTCCCCTGCAGGCTTGATCACCCCCAACTGCCCTCCCTTGCAGGCCTGGTCCCTCCCAAATGCCCTCCCTTGCTGGCCATCTTGTGGTGGCCATCTTGTGTCCATATGGAGGCAGGATCTTTGACCACATGGGGGCAGCCATCTTGTGTGTTGGAGTGACCATAAATTTGTATATCACTCTTTTATTAGATAGGTTAGAGGCCTGGTGCATGGGTGGGGCCAGCTGGTTTGCCCTGAAGGGTGTCCCAGATGAGGGTGAGGGTTCCCTTGGGGCATGGGGCGGCTTGGGCGAGGGGCCTGTGGTGGTTTGCAGGCTGGCCACGCCCCCCACCCCCCACAACCCAAGCAGAGGCCCTGGTATCTGGGATTTATTTATCTTCTACAATTGAAATTTTGTAGCCTTGAGTGGAGTCAAGCCTTCTGCTCACTCCTTGGCTGCCACCATTTCTGTTGGGATTTATGTATCTTCTATAATTGAAACTTTGTAGCCTTAAGCAGAGCCCTGGGCCAGCCAGAGTGTGCGGAAATCTTGGCTTCCTCAATCACCAGGGAAACCCAAACCTCCCTCCTGCTCTCTCTGTGGCAGCATCCATCTTGGTAGGGTTAATTTGCATACTCACTCCTGATTGGGTGGTGGGCGTGACTTGTGGGTGTAGTGGAGTGATGGTTAATTTGCATATTACTCTTTTATTAGATAGGATGCTCAATCAGGTAAAAGAAAATATATTGGTAACAAATTAAAAAATAGACAATCTCAAAAGAACAGAAAAGGTGAAGTTATAGCAAATGTGCAAAAGTTGTACATCACCCTGAATGTGCAATGATGGTGTGTCAGGCATGTGACTGCCTCTTCTCATGGATGTTCTGAGTGACAAAGAAATGGGAAAATGCTGTATTACACAGTAAGGAACTACTAACCTTTTTATTTGGTTATTGTTATTTATTTATTTATTTATTTATTTATTTATTATTTTTAGGAGGAGATTGTCACATTAAAAGATGTAGTTTTTTAAAAAGTTCTTATTAAAAGGTATATAAATGATTGAAAAATAGACTGTAGATGGATTACCAAAAACAAGGCAAGAAATGTTTATAGCAAATATAGCAAAATGTTATATTATTATTGGAAGTTTGCTAAAATTGATAAGAAATATAGCAAGAAAAAATATAGCAGGTATCAAAGAATAATAGGAAGAAGACACAGACTTACAACTCCTAAAAGAAAAAATGATAAACAAATTTAACAAAAAGGCTGGTCTCAGTATTATTCAAGGAAATGCAAACAGAAATAATGATATTACCTTTTTCTAATTAAATGAGCAAAACTTTGATGGTAATATTTGTTTGAATTGAGGGATAAGAAAACGAAATATTCTTATTTAATGTAAAACAGTTAAGCTTATTTGAAAAGTAATTGACAATGTGTATCAAGAGCTATATGAGTATTCATATCATTAAATCTAATAATACTAATTTTGGATATTTAGGCAATAATCTCAAATATTAGAAAGCTACATAAATGAAATTGTTTATCCTTCACCAAGTAATTTATAACTAAGTAAATTAAGATACATTCATGTAATGGAAAGTTGTAGTCATTAAAATCAAATGGCTATGAAGACTATGAGGCAAAATCGAGAGATATGAATGAAGAAAGCCGTCAACAATGTCTATAATGCATAATAATTCTCTAAAAATGCTTTTGAAAGATAAACAAAATTATTGTCCTGTAGTCCCTCTTTATTCTCAGGGGATATGTCCCAAGACCCCCAATGGATGCCTGAACCTTGGATAGTAGCAAGTCCTATAGATATTATGTTTTTTCCTATGCATACATCCCATAACAAAGTTTAACTTAGGCACATAAAAGATTACTAACAGCTAATAATAAAATAGAACAATTATAACAATATACTATAATAAAAGTTACATGAATGTGATCTCTCTCTCTCAGCAAACAAGCATGAATTTCTTTTTCCTTCTTTATGATTTTATAGATGGAAAATTTATTCTTGTAATAGATAATAGAAACCTCAGCATATGATTTTTTAAAATTTATTAAGTCAAGAACTTTAATTTTTTTTCTTAAAGGAAGTATTTACGGCTTCTCCCTGACATATCCAAATTGCCAGCATCCCCACTCTGATGTTTTGGGTCCCTCACTAAGTAAAGTAAAGGTGACTTGGACACAAGCACTGTGATGATTGAGATGGCTACTAAGTGTTAACCAGTGGGTAGCATGTACAGTGTGGATACACTGGACCAAGGAATGAGTCACATCCCAGGTGGCATGGAGTGGGACAGCACCAGATTTCATCATGCTCAGAATGGCACAAAATTTAGAACATATAAATTGTTGTTGTTGTTTTCTGGATATATCAGTTTAAATTTTTAGACCACAGTTGACTGTGGGTAACTGAAACCATGTAAAAGGAAACCATGGATAATGGAGGACTACTGTAATTGTGTGAGGGTAGTGGGGTTTCCCGGTTATGACTCAATTCCCCTCTAGTTTTAAACTATTTAGGTGCTTAAAATTGTAGTTTTTAAAACAGTCTAAGGAAAGGTTTAAAAAGCCTTGGGGAGTGGGAATAATGAGAAAGGCATGGATTGACAGGTGAGGAGGAGATGATGGTACCTTGATGATGGGTGGGCTGTGGGAGAGGGCAGTGTCCAGGATATTCGGAGACTTCAATCCTGGTGGATTGGGAAGAGCCAATTCCAGGATCAAAAATAGAGAACACAGAGGGTCAGCAAGTAGAAAAGGGAAGAGCATGGATCCCATCTTGGGCATATTTAGACTGAAGGGCTGGTCAAACTTCTCCATCTAGCAGACCACTGGGAATGGGAGAAATCATAGAAGACATGATACCCATTCCCGCAGAAATGAGTTGCCGAGTTCCCGAGATGCGACGAAGTTACCAAAGAAGGGTTGTGAGAAGGGCCAGGTGACAGGACTTCAGTGAGGGGTAAGGATAGCAACAAAGAGGGACAATGGGACAAGAATATGATTCACCAAACTGAAAGAACTGGGTCCCATCCTAGCTTCCTCACTCAGACAAGTGCAGGGGCTGGTTACACAGGCGGTCCCAATGAGCTCTGCTTCCCTTCCCCTGGAACATGGTCTGGGTGTGTGACTTGGTCTAACCCATGGAATATGGCAGAGGTGCCAGTTCTAGACTTAGGCCTAACAAGGCTGTTGCTCTTTGGGGATCTCTGAGCCACCATGTAAGAAATCAAATTATCCTGCTGCAGAACCCAGATAGAGAGGGAAGGGCCCTGAGACTATGTGAGGAGAGAGAAGCTCAGCCATCTCAGCATCCCAGATGAGCCCAGCCTTTTAGCTGCCCCCAGTCAGGTGCAGACATGCAAGCAAGCCATCTAAGATAGCCCAGCCCCAGTCACCATCTGATGCAGAAATCCCAAATGAGACCGCAAAAAAGACTGTCCAGCTGAGCCCCAGTCCACCCACACAATCATTTAAAATAATAAATTGGTTGCTGTTTCAAACCACTAAGTTTGGGGTGGCTTATTATGCAGCACTAGATCACTGAAACCACAAGTGAATCAAGGAATTTACCCTACCCTCAGCTTTCTTATCTGCCAAACTGAGTCTGCAATGATATCATCCTGATAATAGGTTTGCCACAATGGTCAAATGAGATCATGTGTTCAATGATTCTGAAGTTTTTCCACAAAAGCACACGGGGTGGCAGAGGACAGGGGATGACATACAGCTGGGGTCTGGAGGGTGTGGCTATTTATTGGAAGGTTTATGGTCTCACGTTAAGTATCAGAGCCAGTTTTGCATTCTCCGTCAATTGTCCCCATTATTATTTTGTAATGTCTTTTCTCCAGTTCTGTGCATCCTGTTATCCTGTGTCTTCACATCCTTCTACTGCATTATGGTGAAACTTCAGGGTATGAGCACCCAGGTGGAAAGATGTAGGTGCATGTAATCTGTAAATGTGCAACAAACGACACTCACTGTTAAGAAGAGACAGGCAAGGAGTGGCCAGGAAAGGCAGGGGAGAATCAAGAATCCCCGGGCTTTAGAACCTGGGGGAGGTTGTTTAACTATCAAATGCTGCAAAAAAAAAAAAAAAAAAAGCCTTGAATTTGGTGACTGGTAGGGCACTGATCTCCACGACATTGATTTCTTTGGTGAGGGGGCAGGAGCCAAGGGTGAATGAAGGTGGACAGAGTGGGTTCTTTGAGGACATTGGGAGGGAAAAGAAGGCAGCTGCTGAAGCAATATAGCTTCAGGAAGAAGTGGGAATACAGAGAGGAATTTTGTTCTGTTAGCTTCATTTTTAGAACAAAAGAGCACTGCACATGTTTTTAATGTTGGGGAGAAAAACAATGAAGAGAGAAGGAATTTGAAGGATGTAAGAGAGAGGGCTGATAAAGTAAGAGACAAGATTGAAGAAGAGTTGGGAGGCTTAGGATAGCTGATACAACTAGAGGAATTCACCTCAGAAAGGACAATGAAAGAACCACCTCTAGCAGGAGGGAAGGAGCACAGAGGGGAGAAAAAACACAGTCAGAAGTGGAAGAAGAGGGGTGAAAAGTTCATGTTTTGCAGCTTCAGTCCATGAGGACTTGGTCACCTGCAGAGAAGGGAAGCTTGGAAGCTTTAGGAGAGTGGGAAAGATTTAATATTTTTTCAGGAATAACACAGGGAATCAGTTGGAGACAAATAAAAATCCAAGCAGCAGTGAGAGGCTGGCTTAGGGTAGGGAACATGCATTTATTGAGGCATTACTCATTAACCTCATTCAATGACTATTGAGAGGGAGGGAGGGAAGGAAGGAGACAGGGAGGGAGAGAGGGGGAGAGAGAGAAAGAGGAAGGAGAGAGGAGAGAGAGAGAGAGAGAGAGAGAGAGAGAGAGAGAGAGAGAGAGACAGAGACAGAGAGAGAGAGACAGAGAACATGAGAACAGTGCAGGGTTTTCCAAAAGCCAGCGAAGTCAGCTAAGTCAGGAGGAAGTGTCAGAGATGGGGCACCTGAGCTAACAGAGCATGGTTAACCAGGTGGAGTGTGACCCAGGCTGAAAGCTTGTTGGTGAACTAGGGGCATGTGACAGGGTCCAGGGTTGGGACAGGATGGACACAAAGAACATTCTTAGTTGGAGTGAGTGAAGAGCAACTGTTAAATACAGCTAGAGGCATTTCACATTTACAGATCTTAAATTTGAACCATTGCCAATAACGATGTGTTCCGATGCGTACTTGTAATTCTGAATGGCTGCAGCGGAGTCGAGTAAGTGAATGGTTTGAGGAAATTAAGACTGGTGGCTTTGAAGTGTTGTTTTACGGGCGTTGATGGTCAGTTTTATGTGTGAACTTGGCTCCAGTACAGTCCTCAGGGACTCAATCAAACGCGCATCTAGGTGGTGTTGTGAAGATATTTTGTAGCTGTGATTAAAGTCCGTAACCGGTTAACTTTAAATGAGTGACATTCTCCTAGGTATTCAGATAGGTTTGGGTTGAAAGGCCAGGAGAGCCACGCTGACGCTGCCCTGAAGAGGGAATTTTAGCTGTGGTCGGCAGCTGCTACCAGCACCTGAGCATTGCAGCCTTTCCTTCCTGATCCCTGCCTAGCCAGTCCCCACAATCCCATATGCAGTTCCTCCCAACAAACCTCTTCAGATGTTATCTCCTGCTGGTTCTGCTGCTCTAGTGGAATCCTGATGGATACAGATGGTGAGGGATGGGCTAAGGAAAAAGATGATAAGCATCTACCTACTTCTGCTCATGGGATTATGGCACCTCTTTGTAATACAGGGGCAAAAAATGGAAGTAATTCAGGTGCGAGATGGAAGGAATACAGGATGGCTGGCTGGTTGGCTGCCTGGATGGGTGGATGGTTGTGTGGGTGAGGGAAATATTAAGTGAGTACATGTGTGTGTAAGTAAATCGTTCCATATATCTTGCCTCTAAAACAGGAAGAAAAAATTCCTGCTATCTACTAGCTGGTGTGGGTCAAGTATATGCTAAGGAGTACTTTTGAAACCTAGAGTTCTTGGTAAATATAAAACATTTGTTTTCTCTGTTAACCATCAACTCAAAGTATGAGAACCACAGAACACATTTTCAGTTGGTGTCTCTTCAAGTGTCCTTGAGTGGTCCGTGCATTCTGCCTCCCAGTGTTGAGCAGGTGTGAAGATCTGCTCCTGGGAACATGCTGGTCTTTTGTTTAGTGGATATGAGAATAGGGGGTTTGATTTAGGACTTGAGATGGAATAAAATAAACACAACCCTTTCTGCTTCTCCCCCTTGTCCCTTCCTCCTTCCACAGGGGGAATATGACAGAATATGCTTTTGTTCAGCAAACATTTCCTGTGAGCCTGAGGGGTCATAGAGGGACCCGAAATATCTCACAGAATTCCACCAAGCAAACCCTGTTTAATCTGCTTGTGAGAGTTAGGAAGCTTAAATTTCTGAGTAAAAACCATGTATCATCTCTCTAGAGTCAGAAATGCATTGCTTCCATCAGCACCTCTCTGCTGTTGATAGGTGTGGCTGGTCTAATGAAACAAGGAGGTAGGAGAGAGGTGATCCCACGTTGTGTGTGGGCTCCGTGCCTAGAGCTTATTACACCTCTAGGGGACACCCTCTCCGAGCAAGTGGGATAGCTTTCCTGTGTGAAGATACGAGGGAGCCCTGCAGCCTGATCTGTGTGGGCAGGCGGGCTACCTGCAGGATGGCATGGCAGGAGCTCTGTGCATGGATCTAAGGAGATCCCTTGGGGAGAACTTATCCAAAGAGAAAGGGATCCAGGCATGCTGAAGTGACCCATTAACAGAGCCGTGGCCATCAGAGGAACAAGAGACGGTCAGGACAGGGTATTTCTTTGCACGTTGCTGGATTCTGAAGAGCTGTTCTGTTAAAACTATAAATATTAGGTTATCAGAAAGTGTGGCTTTAGCAAGTGTTTCTGAAATGGGAGGGGGTATTCTCACTTTGCCATAAACAACCAAATAGCCAAGGCCTCAGGGAGGTCAGGGTGCTGCTCCTGGTGCAGTGAGGGGCAGCAGCAGACTCCGGGGCCCAGCACCGAGTAGCCTGTGCAGTGCCAGCAGGAGGGAATGTGTTCCTGAGTACCCAGCACATGTCCCAGGGGACTCCCTGAAGTGCTCGGGGCTCTTTGCAGGTTTGTAGAAAAGGGGCAATGACACGTGAAGCATCTCACTGTCACTACGACCCCAGCTCTATCCATAGACCAGTTGGTGTGGGGAAGCGCGAGCCACATGGAGCTCAGAGGACCCACTGCTTGGTTGTGGGGGTGGATCCTTCTGTCTGGTAAAGTTTAGGGTGCCAACCAGGTATCACGTTGTCCCTCTTTATTATTTTGTTCAAACACATCGTTAATCCTGTCCTCCTATTTATTTGTAGGTATGGTTCGGTGAAGTGCCAGCCTGCATGTCTTAGTGTACTAGTAAACTTACCTTTGTCACCGGGGAAATTTAGCCTCAGCTACTTCCACTTTCTTCTGCCATTGGGGTGACTATATTCTGATACCCTTACATGTCCATGCTGGTCCTGTCCTTTCTCTTTCAAGGGAAGGCCTTTTGCCTGTTGGTCTATAGGTACCAGGGAACTGGGTGGGCTGGAGTCAGGGGGCAGTGTATGCTGTTTCTGCTCTTAATGGCTACTGACCCAATAGTATAGCTCCATTTTAGAAGTTCCTGAAACCTCCAGTGCACAGCAATGAAGTCATTCCCTTGCTGTTGGATCCAAAACGCCTTTATTTTTAACAGCCAGAGGAGCTGTGTGACTCCCAGAGGCTTCTCCTGATGCACAGCCAAAAGGCAATGTTTTGTTCACACCTTCCTCAGAGGAGAGGACCTGACCCGCTTATGAATACTAGAAAACATGCATTCGATTTCTGCTTTCAATCATTTTTTTTTTTTAAAGATTGACTTTTCCTGTTTGTGTATCATTAGATAGAAGTGATGGGATCAATAAAATGTGGAATTGTATAACAAGAGAGGTCAGTTTCTTGCTTATTATATTTATAATAACAGAGTTCATGGGGTGTCACTCTGCTTATGAAAGCCGGTGAATCAATAATGCTCTTACCACCTGGAGAGCAATAAACCTTGGCATTAATGGGTGATACTGAGGTGTGAGTGGGGGAGGGGAGGAGGTACACTGTCACCATGCACGGGAAGGACTCATGCCTGCTGGGTTAGTACCTTGAAACAGCATCAATTCCTTTCCCTTTTTACAATATAGTCTTCTCTTGTGCATAAGCAATTATTCAAAGATAGCTACGAATGTCCCATATGACCTTTACAGCTACTAGTTTGGAATGACTTTGGGCTGCTTGCTCAAAAAAAAAAAAAAAAAAATCTCAGAGATGAATTGTCAGGACATTACCTCATCTTCCACCAGCTTTAGGAACACCCTGTACTGGAGGTATGTGAGTGTGTACTACTGAGGAAATGCAGTGTGCATATGCAGTGACCACCAATATGCTTTGTTGGCCACCAGATCTCAAGGTCGCTCCCACTGGATATAGTGATTGGTGCGCACCTCCCCAAGCACTCAGACTCAAACAGGTCTCCCCACAGAGAAAGCACCTGGGACAGATGTTCTCTGGGAATATCTTTCCACAGAAGGTGTGAGATGATTCCCCTGAAGGTCAAGGGTTGGAGAAGTGACATGAATCCATTTGTAGATCTCCTGAAGGAAAATACAGCTGTTCTCACTTCTCCAAGCTCGTGGGAGTTGGAGTTCTGCTGGGGAGCTTGTCCTCCTCTCCTCCGGGGCCACCGTCCTTTGTATCTAGGAGAGCTGGGCAGGGTGGGGAGAACCGAAATGATGCTACAGAAAATGATGGTCGCAGGAAAGGAGCTCTTTCGAGGTTATTGCAGATGGTGGGGCAGAGGTGCAGGTGTGGTGACCAGAAGCTGCTTGAATTCCAAACTGCTTCATGAAGCCAGAACTTCTTCCTGGACTTTGACAGCTTAAAATCTAAAGAACACATTGTGTTCTTTGCAAGGGAAAGACTGCAATGGCTTTTCTTTAGCTCACACAGGAAATGAGACTGTCACTAATGGTTCTTTTGTTTGAAAAAAAGAAAGAAAGAGAAAGATCTTTCTAGAAAAGGAAGCCATAGGCAGCCAGATTTTGGTGAAGAAAAAAATATAGTAAAAAAGCCAGACTCTGATGCTGTTTTATAGAGAAATTAAAAATCCATCTGGGTTCTTTTCATTGGGACCCAAAATACAACCCCCTCCATGACTCCCTTTTACATGAAAATGTTAAAATTGAGCACACGATCAGTGATCTCTTTTATTATTATCTACAGAGGAGAATACTGCCACCAGAAAGCATGTCTGCTAATGTGTTTTGGCCCAGTTCGCCTCAGAGATCCTGATTAGCAGAAGGAATAGGTGGAAAATTAGTATATACAAATGGCTATTCCGACATGAGGGTGAAGTGCTAATGCAGTGACCTTTACATCTTTATTTTTCTTTATTTCTCTGAATGCTAATTAATGGACATGGTCAGCACCAGGAGGAATTTGCGTCTAAGTCAATCTCCCTGCTAAGCGGTATTTTGAAAATTTCTGGAGCTGAGTCACAGAGAAGGGCTGATCCAAGCTTCCCAAGGCTCCCATCCCTGCTGCCACATTGTGGCTTTCCCCCTGAGAGCAAAAAAGGCCATGGTCCAGCTGCTCATTAGCATGGCTGCACAGCCTCCGCAATTAACAAGGTAATTAGTTCCAGAGGTAAGTGGAGGTTGGGGAGGTTCGAGGCTCAGCATGTTTATTGACTGCTGTCCCTGGACAACAGAAGCCCGCCTGCTTGTTAAGGAGACCTGAATTATTGCCTGCACCGAGCCAGGATCTGAGGAAGGAGCACTGTAGTAATTGGGGCCTTTCTGGAAGCAAAGGGCAAAGGTAAATTTGTAATTCAGGCAATAACCTTTAGAGTGATGCCAAGGGATGCTTTCTGGAAAACATTCCCTTCGTGCAGAGGGCAATAGACAGAAAGTGCATGCTGAGTTTGGATGGGAAATTCCTATCATCTCAGAGGAAGAAGAAATAGCTCCCATGGAATGAAAATGAGTTGGAGATGTTAGGAAGAAAGTACTTTGTGATTAACTTAAAACAACAACAACACACGATAAGATAATGCTTTATCACTACCGTAAGCAGGAGGGGCCTGCATGGGCGGGGTTGGGTAGTGGTGGTGGTGGTGTATGCTGGGCTCAGGATGTGTGTGGTGTTTGAGGAGATGATGATTGAGAAGTTGGAAACAAAGGGAGTCTAGAGGTCATCTCCGAGGGAACAGCTAAAGGAGTCATGGCAGGCTACCTCCATGCTGCCAATAAGATTAAGAAACTCGCCCTAACTGATTTGGCTCAGTGGACAGAGCATCAGCCTGTGGACTGAAAGGTCCCAGGTTCGATTCCTGTCAAGGGCATGTACCTTGGTTGTGGGCACATCCCCAGTACGGGGTGTGCAGGAGGCAGCTGATCGATGTTTCTAACTATCCCTCTCCCTTTCTCTCTGTTAAAAAAAAAAAAAAAAGATTAAGAAACTCTTGCAAATCTAGCTGCCCATCACAACTGAGGTCCAATTTCTTCATCATGAGGTCAAGGACACTGAGGTCCTTTTGGTTCTTTGTGAATGCAGCCAGTTCTGTATTCATGAAGGTCAGGAACTCAGTCTTGGACAGTGTGTAGCTATTACTGCCCTTTCCAGCATACTTCGATGCAACTCTTGGTCTCTGTAGGGCTGGACATTTTTGCCATGTTGGAGTGGAGTGAGGCATGGGGCTGTGAGTAGAGAGCAGCACAGTGAGCTCCAGGATTAACTTTCTATAGGCATAGCCCTTCCGTGATGGAACTGTGAGGGAGTGAAGTTCAAGCAGAGGTTGGAGGACTGTCTGTGCCTCAGTCTTCAATTTTCCTTCTGTAAAATGGGGATATAATACTACCTACCTTACAAGGTTAGTATGTGGATTAAATAAACTAATACTAGTGACCAGGCACGTGAAATCACATGGCCCTACCCACCCACATGTGCCCCACCCACCTGCCTGCTGCCCGGCCTGACAACCTAACCTCTCTACCCAGAGCTCCACCCCTGACCCCTCTGGCCTTCTCTGGCTGTTTCAAGCCCCGCCTTCGGTCCTGCGAGTCACCATCTCCAGAGCAACGCTGGCTCCACCCTGCCGCGCATGTAGCCTCTTGCTGAACGTTCATTACAGCATGAGGGCATCACGACCATTAGCATATTTAGTTCTTTATTATATAGGATTATAAAATGGATATTGAATATAATAATGCCACTAAGTTTTTGACATTATCATCCCCATTATTATCCTATATAATAAAAGCCTAATATGCTAAGTGTCTGGTCTTTCAGTCATCTGTTCAACCAATCAAAGCATAGTATGTTAATGATATGCTAAGGCTGCTCAACTGCTCGCTATGATGTGGCAGATGGTCCAACTGGTAGGTTAGCTTGCTGCTGGGGTCCAGCTATGATGTGGCAGATGGTCCAACTGGTAGGTTAGCTTGCTGCTGGGGTCCAGCAGATCAGGACTGAGTGAAACAGGCTGGACACATGCTAGAACCCTCACACAGTCCCTCCCCGGCCTCGATTGTGCACCGGTAGGGTCCCTCGGCCTGGCCTGTGCCCTCTCACAATCTGGGACACCTCAGGGGATGTCGGAGAGCTGATTTCAGCCCAATCTCACAGGCCAGGCTGAGGGATCCCACTGGTGCACAAATATGTGCACTGGGCCTCTAGTTTATGTATACAGATTTGCTAGAGGATTTGGTGGGGGATTGGACTACATGATCTCAAGATCCTACCATAACTCTTGGATCCTATGGTTTAGTGGTAAAAGTATTTTGTACTCTGCATTCCCTTAGGCAAGTTTTTATTTAGGGCACATAGATCCACCATTCTTTTGAATCCTAGCAGATGTCTTTAGAACAGTGATGATCTTTCTGTCTGATTTTCTTGACCCACTTAGAGAATATTTATTTGTTTTTACATATCCTACTTTGTTCCTAAAAGATTTTAGGTACAACATTTAAAGTAACTTTGAATTTTCTTTGGAGGATGCACTGAATTAAATTCTCTGAACTTGTCTCTTATTGAAGCATAGCTTTCAAAAAGGATTTAAACCATCAACTGTAGTGATAGATTGTGGGAATTAAATCCAATATTTCTAAAAAATATCATATGATTTTGGGGGCATAGACAGTGGTATAGGAGGAGACGCTGAAAATATGACTTACAGTAGTTTCAAATTGTGACAGCAAAGGTCAAAGGCAAGTGTTCAGTGGACACAGGTTACACAAGAGTCCCCAGAGCACCATTTCATTGATTTGTGTCCAAGGATGGCCTTTCTGATCAGCTTCTAATTATTCTCCATGAGAACCATTAGATGCTATCACATGGTGGCATTCAAAATATAATAGAGCTCTTGATGGAGAAGGTAACAAAGAGAAGACCTGTTGTGTGCCAGTTGCTTTACAAACATCATCTATTTTAACTTCACTTGAAGCCTGGTGGGAAAATTGAGGTTCATCAAGATAAAATAACTTGCCCAAAATCTAGTTAGTAAGTGATGGAGTTGCTATGCCATCCTAGGAATGCCTAATTCCAAAATCCATGTTCCCTCTAACACTCTCTTCCTCTCTGATGTAGATCTATGAACATCTAGCATCCAATAATACTGAAACTTGGAAAATAGAGGGCTCTTCCATGTTTATAATTTATGAAGAAGTGTAGTGCTTAACCTCTAAATTTCCTCTTAATTTTCACATAATCTGAACATTTAACGAAATCTGATCCTATACTTTGCCTTTTCTGACTTACATTTGAGAGGAAATTAGTTTAGGAAACTATATAACTTGATGCCAAAAACTGGGAAAGGCTCTCCCTTTTTCCATGAATAGGCCAAAACCTAAATCTTTGAATAAAAAGTTTTTTCATCAGAATTATATTACTAATATAACACCAGTAGAAAGAATCTTTTCTTCAAAAACCTGAGATGAAATTTTTTGAGATGAAGTTGCTAGCTATTATTAGTAATGCTTTTTCTGTTAAATGTATTATCCTGTGTGAAGTGTACCTTCAGTAGGGTTTTCTAGCCCACAATTCAGGGATGCCCTTCTATTCTAAATGCTCCATGATATTATACTGCTCTAAATCTCCTAGTGTCAGGCCATTTTTTCTAAATTCTTCTTGATTACAGAGTGAGATTTCTTAGGACAAATTCTTTGACTCTTCCTAGCAATGAGGACAGAGAAGGATATAGAAAATTAATGAAGGACACATTGCATTAGCCACAAAATTCCTGAGGTGATATCTGAAAGTGCATGGTATTATTGACAAACTGAACCTTGCATTCCACAGAAATTTTATTTACTAATATGAAGACTTACCCTTCTTGATAAGCCAACCATCTTCTCTGTTCATTGCCTCTTCTATGCATCCCATTCATCCCTTTCCTGGAGTCATTAAGTGATGTCACCAGCATTACCATTAACTAAAGACTGGCCCAGAAAGGGGTTTCCAGGGTGAGAGTTTTGTTATGGCTCTCTCCTACTTACATATAGAAGGGACAGAGGGAACAATACCAAATCCCTTCTCATTTACCAATTAGAATCATTGGCCACTGTCTCTGCCAACTCTTAAGATATGATATTCTAGACTTCTTACAGACCCCACTTTGTTTTGTGTTTTGCCCTGGTCCTTTTCTGATGCCTGAACTTTTTTGTTCCAAAAGAGAGTCTAACTTTCTCAATCTCATAAAAAAAAATCTGCTAAAGAAAAACAATCCTACAAACATCATACTTAATAATGTAAGACTGGGTGCTTTCATTTCAGATCAAGAGTAAAGCAAGGATGTCCATTCACACTACTTGTATTCAAGATCATGCCATAGCCAGATAACTAGAGTGTAGTCTTGGGCACCAGAAGTTTGCAGGTTCAATTCCTGGTCAATGCACATACCTAACTTGTGGGTTCAATCCCTGGTTGAGGTGTGGACAGGAGGCAACTCATTGATATTTCTCTCTCACATTGATGTCTCTCCCTTTCTTTCTGTGTGTCTCAAAAACAAATCATACTGGAAGTTCTAGTCAGTGAAATTAGAAAAAGAAATTAAAGACAAACAAATCAAAAAGGAATAAATAAAACTGGCTTTATTCACAAACAACAGGATCCTATATAGAGAACATCTTTAAAAATCTGAAAAACTATCATCACAACCAATAAAAGAGCTTAGGAAGTTTGCAGGGTATGAGATCATTACAAAACATCAATTGTAGTTTTATAAATACTAAATAAAAAAATCTAAAAATAAAGAAATAATTGCATTCAAAATATCATCAAAAATAGTAAGAATAAATGTAACAAAAGAATTCAAAGCCTACGCAACTTAATATTTACAATGTCCAGAATATCATCTAAAATATTTGACATACAAAGTATGACCAGTTTCAAAAAAGACTATCAATGGAAATGCACTCCAAGGAGATCCAGATGTTAGAATTCTTGGACAAGGAGATAACATAACTATGCACTATGAAGTAATGGAAAATAAGTTTGCAATAAATAAGAGGCAAACTCAGCAAAGAATATAAAATAAAATGAAAATTCTAGAATTAAATATTATAATAGCTAAAGCAAAACATTACTGGATGGACTTAAGAAAGGAAGAGACATGATAGTGAGGGTCAGTGAACTTGGATGAAAAGAGAGAAAAAAAGATTGAAAGAATGAACAGAGCTTCAGATATGTGGAATAATAGCAATGTGTCCAACACATATGTACTTGGATCCCAGAAGGAGAGGAGAGAGAAAAATATGTTTGGAGAATTAATAGCCAAAAACTTCTCAAAATTAGTGAAATACATAAATTTACAGATTCAAGGAACTCAATAATCCCCAATCAGGATTGTCTAAGTATAATAAAGAAAATCATGCTTCACCCTAACCAGTTTGGCTCAATGGATAGAGTGTCGGCCTGTGGACTGAGAGGTCCCAGGTTCGATTCTGGTACCTGGGTTGTGGGCACATCCCTAGTGGGTGGTGTGCAGGAGGCAGCTGATCGATGTTTCTCTTTCATCGATGTTTCTAACTCTCTATCCCTCTCCTTTCCTCTCTGTAAAAAACCAATAAAATATATTTAAAAAAAAGAAAGAAAATCATGCTTCAACATATCTTAATCAAACAGTTGAAATCCAAATCTATATATATATAAAAGTCTAAGCGACCATTGCAACTGAACAGACAACCAAACAAGCTGTGTGGGGCGACCAGGCCGACAGCAGGGTTAGTGAGGGCCAACCAAACGACTGAGCAGCAGGCTGTGTGGGGCGACCAGGCTCACAGGGGGGTTAGTGAGGGTGACCAAATGACTGAGCTGTGGGCTGCAAGGGGTGACCAGGCAGGCAGGGGGCTTAGTGAGGAATGACCAAACAACTGAGCTGTGGGCTGTGAGGGGCGACCAGGCAGGCAGGGGCTTAGTGAGGGATGACCAAACAACTGAGCTGCGGGCTGTGAGGGGCGACCAGGCAAGCAGGGGGCTTAGTGAGGGCCGACCAAACAACTGAGCAGCCGGCTGCATAGGGCGACCAGGCTGGCGGGGGGGTGGGGGCAGTTGGGGGTGACCAGGCCACCAGGGGGGGCAGTTAGGGATGATCAGGCAGGCAGGCAGATGAGCAGTTAGGAGCCAGTGGTCCCGGATTGTGAGAGGGATGTCCGATTGCTGGTTTAGGCCCAATCCTACAGGCAGTTGGACATCCCCCGAGGGGTCCTGGATTAGAGAGGATGCAGGCTGGGCTGAGGGGACTCCCCCCTCCACCCTCCTGTGCACAAACTTTTTGTACCGGGCCTCTAGTATAATAGAAAGTATTAAAAAGGTGCCAGAAAATAACTGACACTTTATATAAAGAAAAACAATGATTTAAATAACTACATACTACAAAAGTCAGAAGAAAACAGAACATCTTTGGCATGCTTAAAAAAAAAGAAAAAAAATCCAGCAAAAATATTCTTCTAGAATGACTACACAATAAAGACTTTTTTTTTTTGATAAAAGAAAGCTAAGAGAATTCATCTTGCAGTTGTCCTGCCTACAAGAGATGCTAAGGAAGATCTACCAAGATAAAAGGAAATAATACTGGAGGAAAACTTCGATCTTCAGGAAAGAATAAAGAATACTTATAGTAAATATATGGGTAAATATAAAAGATAGCCTTACTTCTTCATTTCTTTATAACCGTCTAAAGTAAAACTTATAGGTGTGCTCCAACCACAAAGACAAGAGGAAAAAACAGTCCAGAGATGGAAGACGCTGACAACGCCTTGCCACGCGAGCAGTCAGCAGCTGTGCACCGCTGCAGGTTACCTAGGACCAAACCAGAGAGGGTCGGACCTGCATTGCCACCATGTGCCCACCATCCAGATATCATTGCTGACATGTACACATAAGGAACTGTTAGACATTGAAACGGGGACTCAGAACTGTTGGACATTGAAATTGGGACTCAAACTTTTTTTTGTTTTGTCTTGTTTTGTTATTATATGTTTATTTCTCGTCTGCAAAGGCAAAACTTTTTAAAGGAAAGAAATGGTGGGAAAAAGATACAGAGGCAAAGAAGCATTGAACAGACTGTCAAACTACATTGGGAAGACAGGGGAGGTTGGGCGAGGGGGGCTGTAAGAGACCAACCGAAGGACTTGTATGCATGCATATAAGCACAACCAATGGATATAAGACACTGGGGCGGGGGGGGGAGGGCGGGCAGGTGAAGGCATGTACTGGGGGTAGGGAAGGTCGGGGGGAGATCAATGGGGGAAAAAAAGGAGACATATGTACTACTATTTGTAATACTTAAAACAATAAAAAATGGTAAAAAAATGGTAAAAAAAAATAAAGTAAAACTTAAAATGCCTACTGTGGGGAAATACACACACACACACACAAACACACACACATGGAATTTGTCTGACAATTACAGAATAAACGAATATCTTTTGTTCCCTTTGTTTTTGGTATTTGGGACTAAACAGGCATTTCCATGAAGGTGACAGCAATTACTAGCAGAACACATGAAGGAAGAGCTCCAATCTAAGACTAATACTAAAAAGCAGAACATAAGGGGTATTGAGAGTTGACTTTCCAGTCACTCCTTTTCACTTTTAATGGAATTCCACTTTTTTTTGGTCAGATGGTATTGATACCACCCCAGATTCAGAATGAGATTTGAGTAGCCGCTGAGTATAACCTCATTGCCATTGCTGCAGCAATGGTTTTGGGGTGACTACTGTTTGGTGGTAGGAGGGAGAAATGCTTTCTTTTCCTGCTGCCTGTGGTCAAGAAACTGTGTGGTTCTGATTGCTGCCATTAGTCATGTTGCCTTAAAATGAAACCCAGTAAACATATGTAAAGCACTTTAAATAGTTCCTGATGCAAGGTAAATGTTCAACATGTTATTTGTTTATTGTTATTTTTGGTGTGTGTGTGTGTGTGTGTGTGTGTGTGTGTGTGTGTGTTAATTTTCTTGGAAGGCATAGCTAAGAGACAAAAATACATCAAAGTTTGGTGATATGGCTGAGCTTCTGGCTCAAACCAGTCTTGAAGTCTTTCCAACCTCTGAACCAGTTGGAGTTAAGTTTCTTAATATATTTTTTTTCACCTTGAGGGTTCCTAACATACTCAGAGTCAGTGTGATTTAACTTTATGTGAAAGACAGTTTTATAGGGATGATCCTCAGCATCTATATAGTGTTTGAATTTATGTCTCATATAATTGTATACTAGTACACAAAATGAAAATATAGACGTGACAGGAGAGGTGACTCTCCCCAGCTTCCATCATCCTTTATATTTTGCTGATTGGTATAGAAACAGCACCAAACTCTCTGGCTCCAGACTTGTCCTACCCCTTCTAATAATACTTCACATAGCTGCCACTTACCTTTAAAATACAAATATCATTTTACACAGGCACAGGCACATGCATTATCTCCTTAAAATCTTTCTATAGTTCCTGATTGCCTACTGGATTTTAAAAATTATTATTGATTTCAGAGAGAGGAGAGAGAGAGGAATAGAAACATCAATGATGAGAAAGAACCATTGATTGGCTGCTTCCTACATGCCCCCTACTGGGGAGAGAGCCTGCAACCTGGGCATGTACCCTGACAGGGAATCGAACCTCAACCTCCTGATTCATGGGTTGACACTCAACCACTGAGCTACACTGGCCAGGCTGCCTACCAGATTTTATTCAAACTTCTTAGCATGGTCTACATGGTCCTTAATACCTTCTTCAGCCTTCCTTTCTATTTTTGTCTCCCAGGGACCCTCTCCCACACTTTGATGGTCACTCTATCTTGAATGTGTGATGTTCTTGCGTGTCTGCGAGCCTTTTCATTTGCTGTTCTTCATGCCTGCAAGGTCTTTCTCCTGCCTTCTGTATCGGGGAACTCTTTCTTTCCTCTCGAAGACCCTCAACTCAAATATCACCCGACTAAAGAACATTTCCTGATACCGCCCTGGCAGAACCATTAGGATATGATTTATTATAGGGAGGTGACGTTACCCAATGGTGGGAGCTAGCTTAGTTGGTGAAACAGCCTATGACAGGTTGTTATGTCTGCCTTCAGGGTGGGCAGGTAGGAAGGCAAGGTGGGGAAGAAGGACAAATTGGACCTGAATGGGCCTTGGAGGATGAATGGAAAGCTGTGCTGGTCTTTTGCTGCTTGAGGCCTCCAACTTTGTTGCCGTGGGTGTCTGCTGCAGGAGAAGCCATTGAATTTTGTCATGATCCTTGAGGTGTGCCTGGTCCCGGAGTCAGAGGAGCCAAAGGAGGATGCAGCAGCAGTTGGATTTGTGAGCCCGGCTGCTGCCTGCCCCCACCCCCACCAGGTAAGTCAGCAGATACACAACCACCTAAGTGAGATGTCCCAGCACCCACTGCCCTGCTCAACCTTCCGAGTGTAGTAAGAATATGGCTATTTCACTTTTCGGTCTTCCAATTTTCCCATAAAACGGCTCGTGTAGTCCATGCTAACCTGGAACTGTAGAAGGAAGGAAATTCTGAGAAACATAAATCCAGCAAAACTGAGTTGACAGAACAATACCTCTTTGAAAATATGTTTCCACTACCAGAGTATAAAATCTTTTGAGCAAGGAACAGGTATTTCTATTTCTATTTGAAGCACCCAGAAGTACTTATCAATGTTCAATAAACAACTAACAAAAAAATTCTTACACATAGCAACTTAACACTGAGTAAAATGCCTGTTTCATTATTATTTCTTACATATATTTCTTTTCTTTTTATTGTTTACACTATTACAGATTTCCCCATCCCCTTCTTCATCTACCTCCCCTCCCCACTCCCACCCTGCCCTTCTTCCCCGCTCTCCCCACCCGCCCTTTCCCTCTGCCTGTCACCACACAGTATTTCTTAATGTTTGAAAAACTAGTATCTGGCATTTGTTTGTACAACCACCTGAATAGCATTCTGGAAAAGAAGGATTTCTTAACATACATGCTGGCATTGAATTTTAGGGCGAATAAACCTACTTCATTGGTGAATTTTGGTGGGGAGCTGCCTCTGAGCATGACAGAGTAAAGCATTCCTTTTGTGATGCATTGCAGAGCTTCCCAAAGAGGTGGCAAGGTTAATTATGTTAAGCATTTGGAACTTGGCAACAAGTAGGGTGGAACAAACATACTGACTGGACATATGCTATAGAATATTCCGTAAAGCTCTCTCCGTCGATGGTGGTTTACACAGAAAGCGGAACATATGGCGGGCTTGGTTTGACTTTTTCTCTAGAGTCATCTGTCAAGACATGAGCTGCCACCTCATTACCCCCCTCATTCTACAACTCCGCATTTTCCATTTTTGGCCTGATTTCTCAAAGCCTTCAAGCACTCATTTTTAAACAAACTTATTTTTAAAACATTATTTTGATCTGACCTATAAAAGAGTTGTGGGTGTTTCTGGGAGACACTTTTAAAAGGCATGCAATGTGGACTCCATATCCTGGTGTTTGGAATCTGCATTCTATCAAGGTGACATGGGTCTTAGAGAAGTAATGATTGCTTATCCTACTAAAGAGAAAGGGGAATAATGGGAACTATTAGGATCAGGCTTTTATTTTTTTCATGAGCACCTACTATGTATAAGCATGTCTTAGTAGAGCACTCTTTCTCGAAGTACAGCCCACTGGGTGAGGTGAGAATCCATTCAAAATTGCAAGTCTTTTTGCAATTAATAAATTCATCAGATATGCAAATAGATCATATTTGTATGTATATTTTCATTTTTGCTTACAATCTATAAAATGAATTATTGAGGCTTATTGAAATTTGATATTTATAAATTAACATTTTTGGAGAGCTGAGGCATAACAGTTATTCTGCTAAAATGTTTTTATTTTGGAAAGCTCCTATTGAGCATAAGACCCTATAGATAATTGCAATTTGTGAAAATTTTGAGAAAGAACGAATCCTTTTCTGTACCGAATGAATGTTGATTTGGGGATGGTTGTCATTCTTCATTGTTGTTCTCCTAATATTAATCAGCTTGTAGCTGTAGCTTTTACTTCTGTTAAAAGTTTATTTATTTTTATGTAATATTGCACAGTTATTTTTTTGTTTCTATTTAGCTCCTCTCCAATTCTTATTATCATCCAGTTTTTTTTTTTCCACCAAAGAGTAGGAATAGATGGTGTTAGTGGTCCTCACAGATTTTGCCCTGCTTAAGAAGGCCTCACTCAAATAAGTCAGTTGTCCAATGGTATAGAAACTACAACACTATGGATTAATCAGAGGATAGAGAGCAAAGACTCGGCACTGTCAGGATCAGCTTATTTTCATGGTAATCATTACATTGGTCTTTCCCATCTAGTAATTATTTTTAAAACCAACATTGGTAATAAAACTGTTTTCCCAATGTGTCAGCATTCAGCGTCCACACTCACAGGACTGGCCTTTACATTTTGTCTCAGACCAGGGAAGAGAGCTGAATGAATGTCCCAGAGTAATAAATGCTCTGTCACGCCTTGCTGCTTAAATGTTTTATAACTTTTAAGCTCTATTAAAGGAAGTGATGTCAAGAGTATTTAGTGAAGATAGCTTCTGGCAATGGCTTTTTATTAAGAAAGATGACACCAATCATCTAGCTGATGATGGAGTGAGAGAAGATAGTACTCCACTGAAGATGGGCTTATTATCACAGCTCCTGGGATGGTTGGCTGTGGTTAGAAATGGTTGGATGAGTCCTGGCCAGTTTTTCTCAGTGGTTAGAACATAGGCCCCACAGACCAAAGGGTCAACTCCTGGTCAAGGGCACATATCTAGGTTGCAAGTTCCTGGCATGTATGGGAGGCAACCAATCTATGTATCTCTCCTACGCTGATCTCTCTCTCTCTCTCTCTCTCTATCTCTCTCTCTCTCTCTCTCTCCCTCTCCCTCTCTTCTTCCTCTCTCTCTCCCTCTTCCCCCTCCTTTCATCTCTCTCTGCCCCTCCTTCCTCCCTTCCACTCTCTTTCTAGAAATCAATATCCTCGGGTGAGGATTTAAAAAAAGAAGAGAAAAAGAAGAAATAGTTGGGCAAAAGAGGGCAGGATAATTGACAGGTGTGACTCAACCAAAATTTTTGTGTCTGGTTTCCCTAGTGGAGAGACACTGATGTAGGAAATGATCTGTGACAAGCACAGATTTTATTTTAGTAAATGATAACTTTTATTATGTCTGAAGAGGATACAGAACAAAGTGTATTCTACACACTCTCTCCCCAACTATCTTACGTGCTGCCTGAGGGCAAGAAGGTCTTCACTTTTCTTCAAACTCCTTTTCACGATCTCATTCCCTGTCCTGCATCTGATGTGTGTAGGACTAACTCATGGGCCCACAAAACTTTTAGTAGTCCGTAAAACATTTTAGATTTCTTTTAAAATCAGAAGACAAAACAAAATTTGGGGTAAAAAACCATTTTAATATATTAATAAATTCATCTTTCTACCAATGCAGTTGTTGAATATAATTTTTAATAATTTTTTATGAAGGAATGCTTGGATCCCCAATGAAAGTACAATGCAGTCCTAAGTGGACATTCAATAAAGGCTTATGATGAATTGAAAACAAATGTTTGGGTGCTTCAGTGATCTCTCTGAGGACTCAACTGTACTCCTGCAGCCTGCAAGAAGGTTCATGAGGAAGGCAAGGAGCACTGATGGTGAGCCAGGAGATCTGAGATTGAGACCTACTTTTTTCACACAGACTCTATTTCCTCACTGCTACAAAGAAAATTTGAATTCCATTTCTAGGATCTTTTTAGGCTACAAATTCTATTATACTAATTCTGTTGTACTAGAATAGATAGATAGTAGCTGATATTTCTTCATGAGAAATTTTAGACAGATGGAAAACATAGCATTTATCTGTTATTCATTGACCACATAGTAAACGCTCAATGAACAGTTGTTGAATAAAGAACTTTGATGGTGTTGGGTTACTGCAAAAACTTTTGCTCTCTTTTAATCGCCTAGGAGGACATAGCCTCTGGTGCTCCTTTCCAAACCTGTGAATACTTTTCGTTGAAAAAAGTCAAGCTACTATTTCCTGGCCAGGCTTAAAAATGTTTGTAAACTGACAGCCTGCCATTGGATTAAAAATTAAGTTGGCAACTGGATTGCCTATCCAAGAGCCCCATGGATTCAGGTTGGCCTCCCCAAACAACAATATCCAAGGTAGAGGTGCTCACCTGCTCAGCTCACTCTTCCTTTGCCCATGTTGTACTTGCAAGCCTGAGCCCCAGGTGAGCCTTCTGTTCCTGGGAGTTGTGGCCTGGGCGGGATTGAAGTCAGCTGATCTCCAATTTCTTATTTCAGAACCCTGATGGGAAGACAGATATAGTGACTGAGAGGAGTGCCCCTCCCCCATCCCTAAGAGCTCTCTAAATCCTCTTTGCCACCCTCTGAGACCATAAATGAGGATTGCCAGTAGACGCTCAGGTACCTTCCCATTCAGGTTCCTGAACATTAACCTTAAAGAATCCTAGGAATAGGTGTGAGTTTTTAAGTTATCACCTTTATTGAAACAGCATTGATGAGTGCATCACAGATGAAATGGACATAGACCCATTAAGACCATAGAAAAAAATCCCAAAGGAAAACATCAACTAGGAAAAAAAAGCTGATGAGCATTTCGTCATTAAAATCTTCTTCAGAAAATATACTACAAAGAGCCATCACCCATGTGGACTCAGCCCCAAGGCATGCTGGGACCTCAAAGGAGAGCAGACAGAATGAGGAGGGAACCTGGAATGGAGTGAGCTGGGGCTAAAGACAGATTCTAGGGCTTTTCTCTTCAAGTAGGGTTGCCTGATTGGTTCAATAACTTTGAAGTTCTATCTTCTTCACCTATGAAAGCTCTCATTTGTATGCGAGGACGCCAGGCCGTATATTAGCTTGTGTAATCCACACTAGTAGAGAAGAGATAGTCTCTCCATTTTACACAGTAAGTGCAGAACTTATGGGCCTGCCTTCTGCTTTGGTATCAGATCTGTTTTGAAAGGTTGATCCACTGGGGAGGGTGCTGCCTAGTTCCAAATTCTGTATCTTGATTGATTACCCAGAGCAGATTCAGAAAATGCTGGAAATAACTTTCTTCTCAATCTCAAGGATGTTTTACATGGAAAATGAATTATCTTGTCTTTTCAGAGCACACACAGGGAAAACTCTTAAATGATCTGTCTGCTTTTCTTTCATGGCCATAATTCTTATTTTTATTGTGAGCTTTTTCTCCCTGAAGACCTCTCAATATTGTATAGTATAAACAAGTGCTTTTATGCTATCATCAGTTATAAGATATGATTTTAATTATGTGCTTTATCCCCCAAAATATAAAGTCAAATTGGATATTAATGACAAGAATCTGAACCCTGTCATCCTCAAACACAGACATGGTAAAAAATCACTCTTCATTTCTGAGCCTTTGCACCTTTAAACTTCCAATTTAAAACATTTTGCTATTTCTTTTAAGTTCTTATGAAATTAGGTGGCATTTTGACTTTTGTGGTTGTATTCAGTCAAAATTTTTTCTGTTTTCTACCTCATTATCTCCAGTTCTTATAAGATTCTTTAGACAATGGGCAGTTCAGCTTTTTACCAATGATTTCTGTCAGACTCTGATCAAAGCAAAGGCCCTTGTTTGCTGTTTGAATTATAATAAATGTATTTGCAGAGAGGGCAAAGTAATAGGAAACAAGGCATACAGTGTAATGGGAAATGAAAATAGACCGCGTTATGAAATACTACAACCTTAATAACAACAACAGGCATCCAGGAAACTTATGTTATAAATCAGAATACCAAATGGATATTCTACCTGAAAAAATTGAAATATATACATATTGTCTTACTGTTATTGTCTGGTTCTCCACACTTCCTTGATTTTTAGTGAATGCCAATGGTGGGAAGGGAAGGAGCCAGAAATTCTTGATGAAGTGCCAGCTACTGCACCAGGCACTGTACTTGCTGTATTTTGTCGATTTTCATGATGACCTCAAGAGCCAGGTATTTTATTACCCTCTCTCACGCACCATTGCAACCACTTTCCACTAGCTGATTTTGCTTCCAGTCTTGCCTTTTCATCCCATCCTCATTCAATCCATTCTCCAAACAGCAACCAGAAGGATCCTGTGGAGTGCAGATTTGGTCACATTCTTCCCCTGTTTCAAACCCTGTGAGTGCTCTTCATTTCCCTTGGAATAAAGGATTCCTGAATAGAGCTTAAAGGGTCTTCATGATCTGGCCTCTGCTTCCTTCCTCAGCCTCAGCATGGACCATTCTCCCATCCCACATCCAAATGTCCTTCAGTTCCCTATTCTGCACTCTCTTTTGACTTCCACCCACAACACTTGACTAGCACCAAGATTGAGCTCCCATTCCCCCACTCCCACCCCCCACAGCCCAGGGTGGGCTCCAGGATAGCAAGGGCCATGTCTATTTGTTCACCAATCAATGTATTTCCAATTGTTTTTTAGAAACGGAGCCTCAGAGAGCTTAAATTACTTTCTCAAGGTCAAAAAGCTGGTTAATGATAGAGATCTGAAAAAAAAATTGTAACCAAATCTAATGCTTTTCCTACTGCATCATGGTGTCTGTCATAGATGGGTGAGTGTGAGGCACCCAGTAATTCATTTTGGCTGGATCATAGCATGCACATAAGAGGGGACTGGGAAAAGAAAGCTTTAATCATATTGCATATAGCCTTGTGCCCTAGGTTAAGGAGTAAAGATTTTATTCTGCAGACATTGGGGAATTATAGATGAGCACAGAAGTGACAAGAGCAGAGTAATTAGGTTTCCTTATGCCTTTCAAAAGTGCAAGTGAGGGCAGAGACACACAAGAAAAATTGGGGCTTTTTGCCATGATCTTCATCTATAAAATAATACCACCTATCTCACATGACTTTTGTAAGATGAAAATCAATAATGCATGTAGACATGCTGTGTAGCCCTGTACTGCTTTATAAATTAAGGAGCTGTTCAGCTTTGTAGCTACTTCTAGAAGACTCTCACTGGCCCCTCCTAGGAGCCGTTCTCTAAAGGTGGTGTTGAGGCTGTACAGGAAGCTTCTAAGCTATCAGGAAGTTACAGACCTGCTCCAGGAGACAAGAGAAGCACTGAATGGGAACAGCTGAAAAATTCCCAGGTGACAAAGAAACAGGGATGGGGAAACAGAAAAGGGGGAGGCAGTGCTGTTAGTTGGAGATTCCTCCTTAGGAACAGCTGTCAAAAGACACTGCTGGCGACTCCTGTGAGGAATAGCAGCTGGAAACCAGCATTGGGAACAGCAGGGGCATCGTGAAGAGGGGATCTCATTGCTTGGAAGTCTCTGGACTATGCTATCTCCCCAGCCTGATTTATGGTGAAGGAGGAGGGCTGAACTAATCATCTGCTCATTACTAAGAGGGCTACTGGAAGTGTTTTGATGTAAATGATGACAATGATGATGACATCGATGACGATGATGATGGTGATGGTGGTGATGGTGATGATGTCAGTGATGATGATGACATTGACTGGAGAAAGTAAAGACAAACTGAAGGCCCAGAAAGTCTGTTTAAGAAGGTACACCAGGAAAAAGGCCTGCCTGTAAGAATAGCTCCTTTGGCCCAGGGCGGTGAGCATATTGCAGGTGATCATTAGAGTGAACTTGAGACTCAGGCCATCTGAGGAAGGTCCACTGAAGGGACCATGTTTATGTACTTCTCTTTGGGCTCACCATTTGGAAAAAGGAATAATAAACTGTTCAGGTTGGGGGGAGTTGTTCGAGGAGCCCTGGTGGACAGGGTCAAGCCCTAGACTTGAGAGAAATACTTGCAGGATTTCTATAACCTTTACCTGTTTTCTGTTGGCATTAAGAATTGCATGCAAATGTAGAGGAACCGGCTCTCAGGAACAGGAGATTAATTTGTTCCTCTTGCATTCCCTAGCACAACAGTGCATTTTACAAATAGCTGGTGAATTCGCCAGCTATCCTCTGACTCAGCTTGGACGATAGGTCATCCTGGCCCAGAACAAAGCAGGTGAGGTGGAAAGGCTAGGGAGCAGTCAGATGTGAGTTCTATTCTCAGCTCCTCTAAGAATAAGCTGACACGAGCAATATCTATGACCCACCAGTTTTCCAGATGGTACTCAGGGATTTTTTTCTAGCATCTTGGCAATGAATATGATTCATCATCTAGTCTAACAGGTCCTCTCTTGTAAAAGCTGAACATATAATTACGACCCAAACTCTTTTACACAATTTTTCAAAAGAATTAAGTTTAAATACATTGTCAAGGAGAAAATGTTGCATATGGGTGTCACAGGCAAGATTTCCCTATGCTGCCTATGAAAAAAAAAAAGATATAAATGGAGCTGATTCAAAATCACCCCCATTAAAGTGTGTCCCAAACCAACATGGGCTTAAAATGATTACTTCTTTCAGTCAAATTGAACTTCTTTGCAAATGCGACTAAGAAAACTGCCCTTTAATTTGGATCTAGTTTAAATTATTTAATGAGTCCCTTTCTCAGTTAATTGGACATTAGGTTTAAGAATGAATGAAAGTGCTTCATGTGCCACATAATAGCTGAACAGTGTCTGTGGCAGGCAGCAGGACTGGCCGACGTTCTGTAAGAGACGGATCAGTGGTCTCGTCTGAACCTCAGGCCTGGGAAAAGCATTAACCAAACAACTTGGGTTTTATTTTTAACTTGATGCACTGTGTTTAATGCAAAATGTATGGGCATTTCGGGAGGCGGTTTGCTCAATGGTGGGGAATGGCTGCAATCCCAGTGGGTTCATCTTGCAGGCTCGGGAGGCTGCTGTTATTTCCTGGGGGGCGTCTAAGGGAGTAGGCAGCAGAATGATGAGAATCGGGCAAAAAAAGCCATTTGAAGCAGCCCTTTGGTTAGATTAGAATAGGCTGCTTTATCCCTGAGGCTATGAGTTGGGCTGTAGGTGGAGTGCCAAATCAGTTCTTGCCTACTCTGTGACTATCTGTTCACAGCAGGAATCCAGGAGACAGAATTTAAAAGGCCCCAGCCTGCAAATGCCACCCTGGGAAAGGGGGAAAGCAGAGGTGCGCTGAGGGAAACCCACCTCTTCATACTCACGTGGCCACTTGCCACATTCTCTTCCTTCATCCAGAAAGCAGTTCTGAGGTGCTACTGTGTGCCAAGCACCTGGCTAAGATAAGGTATCTGACCTAGACAAACTCATTTTTGGTAGGCCTGATTCTCATCCAGATACTTAAGGCATGGAATAGAAATTGTGATGCTTAAAGTATGTAGCAAGTTCAGTGGGGACAGGAAGGACAGTGTGACTCAATATTTGGGAACGCCAACTTAACTCATTGTAGCAAACACATTGCGTGCCTGCGTGGAGTTTCCAGTCTAGTGAGCCAAGAAGGATTTTGAGAGATGGGTCCTATCTGGTGAAGAGGAAAGAAAAAGAGAGAAGGAAAGGAAATGGGTGAAGACACAGAAACTTGGAAATGTATGGAGTGCTGAGATAACCATAAGAAATTGTGTGTGTGTGTGTGTGTGTGTGTGTGTGTGTGTGCATGAGAGAGTGTGTGTGTCAGGATATTTGAGGCCCTTTTCAAGGCTTTTATATGCCATGCCATACAAAAGTTTGTTTTATATCCTGTAGAAGCTGGAAGCCAAATAATTATTTAAATGGGTAAAATGAGCATAACCATATTTCTCTGGCAGTCAGAGAAGAGGAGGAGGGGTCTCACATAAGGTTGCTGTGGCCAGTGAAGGCGAGTGCCCAAGGAGACAGTGCCTAATTGTTTGAATTGGCTCAGAAAGGTCAAAAAGGCCAACAACCTGAAGCAGGTCACTGGATTTGGCAGTTAGGAGGTCAGTGGGGACCTTCCAGAAGCGCTCTGGGTGCAACCGGATGGCCCTGCTTTAAAGAGGCATTTACAGGGAAGCAAAGCGGAGGCTCTAATTGTTCAGAGCACAGTCACCCTTTTTGTGGTTGCTCAGTCTGGTGAGTATGGTTTGCTTTGTAAGGAAAAAACCCAAAAGGAAATAATAGGAGTCCTCATGGCCCCCAGTGGCTGTGATGGTCCTTGAGAGTGTGTCTTGATTTGCAATTGTGTTGGCATGAGGTTTGTCCTTTAACAGCAAGAACCCAGCAGTCTCTGAGGCTCCATTTAGTTCATTTGGGTTGCCTGCTCTCTCGAGCTTGCAGGGAGTATCCCTATCTTAGAGTTTTCGAAAGGCCATTTACACGTCATTCCCATGTCCCCCGTCACGGTTCTCATCTTCTGAGGTTGAACCAGGGAACACCCTCTCCGAATTCTAATGGGGCAGGGAGGAGTTCTCACATGCTGTATGTACCAAGTCCCTAATAATCCATTGGAACATCTATAAAGGTGGCGTTATGACCTAGGGACCCTATCCCGTGATTCCAGTTCTGGGTCTCCACCCAGTGATAGAGCCAGCCTGTTTTCCTGACACCGAGACCCAGCTAACTCTTTGCTATAATCAGTGTTTCCATTCTTTTCCAAATAAACATGTTGATGGTCATTTGCAAACAGGGAAATGAAAGTTTTCCACCCCTAGGTGCAGTGCCTGTATTTTTGAAAACAAAGAATTTAGCAAAGGAATTTAATCTAATCTCTGCTTACTTTGTAATTTGTCTGGGCCATTAGACCTTAGAAGGCATTTATTTTTTCTTTGAGATTCAGCTGAATTCTCCCCACGCCCTTCTGGCTTTGTTCAGAATTATCAAGCAGAATGGCCTGAGGAGAATAGGACCTTCTTGTATCACATTTCGGGAATGAGCGGAGGAAACAGGAGCCAAGCCTGGAAAGGAAAACGTCCTTGTAAATGGCCAGCAGAAGATAGGAGTTAAAACACACAGCTGTTGTTATGCCAGAGAATTGTCTGCCCTCTCTGAGCACACTGTGGAGGGCTAGTTTGCATTGAGACTAGGTTTCAAAAACAAAAAAGTGCCGTTCTCCCTGCTCAAATGAAATGTCATTTCATAAATAACTGCTTTGAAGATAACCCTGCCTTTTTGTAGCCATAGAAATGAATAGCTTAATACCCCTGCAAACCCCAGGTCGCACACCTGTTTAATGTAAACAAGGTTTATTTAGTCTGGGTTATTTGTAATTTTATTTCAGAAAGAAATGACTAATTAAGAGTTGTGTAGATGTCGCGATCAAAGCTTACTCCTTGGGGGTGTCAGATTCAGGCAAGCTGTTTATGTATCCATGGGGCTAAATGAGTACCATTATCACTTCGGTAAAGCTTAGCTATTACTGTGTTCTCTGCAAAAGAAACCAATTATAATGTCTGCTGGATGGTATATTAAATGACACTATTTAATTAAAGCCTAATCTCTCTCCGAATGAACAATATTTTAAATTATTGTACATTATTTCATTCAATTACTGCAAACCTCTGTCCATTTTTAAGTGCAGGAAAACCTCATCTGGCACCTTGACCGCTGGGAAGAATAATTGCTGTTCTGTCTCGCGTTTGGTGCTCAGTGCCCAGTAGCAGTCAATCCAGGACAGACACCAGCTCAGGAGCTCTTTCGGTTTTAAAATATTTCAGATTTGTTTCTCAAGCCTCTAGGCAGCAAAGAGCCCTATTCTCTGAGTGCCAGTGGTTCCCTCCAAGGACTGGTGGATAATGGAGGCCCCTAAAAAGAATATGTTTAGAGGAATAAAGCCATTAAAGAAATACAATTCCCATGCCAGGAAGAGAGTGGTGTAACTGACAGGATAGCAATTTGTTTTGAGTGAGTATCTCTTAAGGGAATGTAAGAATTAAAACGGACTTGGCAGTGAACTCGAGAGATAACCTCTAATAGAAAGGAACATTCACATGTTAGAAGGAGACATGAGTCAAAAAGAGGGAACTATTCTAAAAAAACAAGGGGGAGCCAAATGTGAATGGATTTTCATTCCTTGCAGCCATTTAATTTAACGATGAAGAAGTGTTGGCACACATTTGAATAGCAGAGAGCAAGAACCACTAGCAAATATCAATAGTGTGCTGCTTCTGTAGCTTTATAATACAAAGAAATATGTAGTGTGTGGATATTGTGTGTTGACCAGCCTATTGGGTCATCAGTAAGATCCCAGGGATGGGAAATAGCAGTGATGTGTCCCAGAGAATGGAGAATCATAGTCCAGAACCCAGACTGTGAGTAAGGAAGGTTAGACCTCAGTCCTAGGACCTAGGACCTAGCATCATGTCTCGCTCACATGAAATTCTTTGCAAATGTGTTTTAATTTCCTGAAGCTATAATCCTAATGTGAGAAATGAATGGTCCAAGCTGATCTATATGTCTTTTGGCCAGTCCTTATTATGTGTGGCTTATCTGAGCCTAGATTTTGATCCAAGGAATGGTCAGTAGCGATTATAAAGATGCTCAGAGCATAATGCAGGTATTGTCCAGGCAGAAACAGTCTTGGTCTGTTTGTGCAACTTCATGGATTTTGTTCCTTTGGTGTTACTATTTTAAAAACTATTTTTAGAGTAATTTTAGATTCACAGCAAAACTGAGAGGAAGGTACAGAGATTTTCCCTATACATGCCTAGCCTCCCCCATCATCAACAACCTACATCATTTGTTACAATTGATGAGCCTACATTGATTGGCACATTATAATCACCCAAAATGCATAGTTTATCTTAGGGTTCACTCTTGGTGTTTTACACACTGTGTGTTTGGACAAAGGTACAATGACTTGTATCTACCATTATAGTGTTATTTAAGGCATTACACTACCCTTAAAAAATCATCTGTGATTTCACTATTCATCCCTCTACACCCCCCAACTCTTGGCAATCACTGATTCTTTTTTTTATTGTCTCCATAGTTTAGCCTTTTCCAGAATATCATATTATTAAAATCATGTGGTATGTAGCCTTTGCAGATAGGATTCTTTCACATAATAATATGCATTTAAGATTCCTCCATGTCTTTTCATGACTGATCGCTCATTTCTTTTTAGTGGCGAATAATATTCCATTGTTTTGATGTTCCACAGTTTATTTTAACCAGCTGGTGTTATATTTTTTAAAGACAACTCTTAAATATTCTATAATTGTCAACTATCTGCACCTATGAGACATATGCCATGTCCAAGGCATTAGCCTTGTTATTGTGACTATAAATTGGTCCAGTATAATGCTGATGTAAGAAACATTGAAACCTGTAGAGAATTTTTATGAGTTTATTTGAGCCAAACTGACGACAATTGCCAGGAATAAAAATTTCAACAGATTTAGAAGATGCTTTGGAGAATGGAAGTTTTGCAGCTTATTTTACACATTAGAATCAAAGGAGAAGATACAAGGAAGGTTACATGAAATTCATTGGTGGTAGATTAGAGGGTGGGGAGAAAGCAAAGCAGGGAAAACCTCTGGGATTGGATAAAAAGAAAAATAGAGACACATACTTCTTTTACATTGGTGGGTACAAGATAGTTAATAACTAACATTTACAGCACATAGAGATGATATTTGGGGAACAACATAACAGGGAGGGTTTTGTGTGTTTCTGCTTTGGTGTGTGGGTGTGCCCGGAGGGGTCTGGAAGTGGAGATTACGGTGACATTTCAAAGCAAAAGGAGAATAGACAAGCTTACTAATGTAAAGATTGACCCTTGTCAAGGAAGCTACAGGCCTGGGATGGGACTATCTGCCATCCATCACTTTTAGGAATTTTAATGTTCAGGCCATCCTATGGGTGGTTACTTTCATTCTCTGAATTTGGTGGCCCACCATGCTGGCTTCCCCTGAGTTTATCAGGCTTAGTATGTGGCCCCTTTTTAATCCACAATAACACAGAGATGAAAGGTGTGGGATTTCGAGTTCGTCCCTCATGCCTTCATTTAACAAGTATGTACTGATCCTTAGTGACAGTTAAGATAGAAGAGACCCTGCCCAGGAATACTCAAATCCAAATTCCCAGTCCACCTTTGCAACCACATAGAATTGAGCAAGTTGTTTTCCTCACCTGTAATGTGAAGTCAATAATACACCCTTCATGGGATTCCTGTGAAAATTAAGAGAGTAATTTCAGTACCTGCCATATAATAAATAATAAATATCACAAAATATATAATGATGTTGCTTTATATAGGTAGGATTATAGTTTGGCTCAGAGGCTGGGCCTATAGTACATACATATAGTAATAATGATTTATTAAAAGCAATACTTAAGAACCAGTAAAAAATAATGCCAACTTGTGTGGGACAGTACAGTACACTTTAACCTCTACATACACTCATATACATAAACACAAATACAGCCTTTTAAAGGAAGGCATAGTTCCTGTCGAGGATGCTCCATAATTGGAAAGGGCAGGGGGAGTGCTCCCTGCACTGGCAGAGTCTCCAGGATCGGGCCAGGAATTATTAGATGTAATCATCAGGTTGAGTTACTTATACAAAGCCAGTTATTTGCCATCTGCCATTTGGAGACGTGCCATTAGGCCCTGCTTAGATACCAGCCCATTGCTATGCAGCAGGGGAAAATGTTTCTGTCCAAATAACTTATCTCCTTGGTTTCAAATTCTAATGTGAGAAAGGACTGTCAAATAGATGCTCTGTCTTAATGATAAAAGGGACAATGGGCATTCATTGTCCTTCTTATGGGCAGAGACAACGGATAGGACATGCAGCTTGAGGTTTTTAAGATAGAGAGCTGAAGAATAAAATATTTGGAAAACTTCAGCTTGGTCAAAGATAAATTCGGTAGAAATTTAGCCAAGTGGGAGAAGAAAGCCCTTTTCAGATGTTTCTATCTGAGGCAGGGATAGTAGGCAGTGGGGAGTGTATAAAGTTGAAAATGATCAAACAGTGTTAAGATACTATGTGAAGTATGTTATGTACAACTCATGTTTATTGTGGTCTAACTGAAATAAAAATGAGGGTCAATATGCAGAGGCCTGGGCATGCCCTGTGGAGAGGTAGGTAATGGCTAGGCAGTGTAAGTAATACACTAGTAATACACTAGGTAGGTAATACAACTGGGAATGTGTAAGAGAAGAGGGCCAACCATGTGGACTCTGTGCCCGTGGTCAATGCGGCTTTTGTGGTTATTTAACTCCAATGTATGAATAAGGTGACTGAACCCAAGGTTACTTGGCTAGCAAATGGAGGAGCCAAAGGTCTGAGTTGCTTCTCCAATGGCCTATTGTTTTAGTAGGTAAATGATGTTAAGCTTATCTACTCTTACCTCTAGGAAGTTGACTCCCTAATCAGTCTTCTGTTGAACTTCTCTTCCCTGACCCTAAACCAAATTTGAAGATTATCACCTGTATGTCTGTCCAGCATCATGAGTGTGGGATGTCTAAACACTTTATTTCCCATTCCCTCTCCATCCTGCTCCCAAAATCCCAGTTAGGGTTCCTTCCTCCAACTTTCCTACTTCTAATGGCACCATTCCCCAGTCTTCCAGCCTCAAGTGTTCAGAGTTACTATCCACAATTTTCTCACTTAACTCATCCTTCTCTACCTTTTCCACCCAGTTCATTTCCAATGTGCATTTTACTTTCCATTAGTATCTCAGACCTAGACTTTGTAACCTCATGCTATACACATACTATTCCAATGAATTCTACACTTGCCCTACCTTCCCATATTTTCCTGCTCAGACTAATCTACATGTATTTCCAAATAATTCTCCCTAGACCACTGCTTTGGCCCTATCTCTTCCCTGATTAAAAACCTTCAGTGGAGCCCTAACTGGTTTGGCTCAGTGGATAGAGCGTCGGCCTGCGGACTGAAAGGTCCCAGGTTCAATTCCAGTCAAGGGCATGTACCTTGGTGTGGGCATATCCCCAGTAGGAGGTGTGCAAGAGGAAGCTGATCGATGTTTCTCTCTCATTAATGTTTCTAGCTCTCTATCTCTCTCCCTTCCTCTCTGTAAAAAAATCAATAAAATATATTAAGGGGGGGATAGTAGGGCAATATCATGTAAGGAAAAATATCCTATAAGTAAATCACATCTAGAAAATTTTTACTTTACCAAATTAATTTTCATTTGTAATGCTAACAGCAAGACGGCCATTAAAAACACACATGGTGTCTAAATAAGACAAAGGAAAATCGTTTGAACAAAAATAAAAAGGATCCCAAATCAATTATATAGAAAAGATTCCTTTATTAACTTGTGGTCGAGAATATATTTGTGTATTTTCAGAAAACAACCCCAAGACCAGGTGGATTCCTGCAACAGAGAGGAATTGACAGGTGTGCTCCAACCACGAAGACAAGAGGAAAAAACAGTCCAGAGATGGAAGACGCTGACAACGCTTTGCCACGCGAGCAGTCAGCAGCTGTGAACCGCTGCAGGGTACCTAGGACCAAACCAGAGAGGGTCAGACCTGCATTGCCACCATGTGCCCACCATCCAGATATCATTGCTGACATGTACACATAAGGAACTGTTAGACATTGAAACGGAGACTCAGAACTGTTAGACATTGAAATTGGGACTCAAACATTTTTTTGTTTTGTTTTGTTTTGTTATTATGTTTATTTCTAGTCTGCAAAGGCAAAACTTTTTAAAGGAAAGAAATGGTGGGGAAAAGATACAGAGGCAAAGAAGCATTGAACAGACTGTCAAACTACATTGGGAAGACAGGGGAGGTTGGGCGAGGGGGGCTGTAAGAGACCAACCGAAGGACTTGTATGCATGCATATAAGCACAACCAATGGATACAAGACACTGGGGCGGGGGGAGGGCGGGCAGGTGAAGGCATGTACTGGGGGGTAGGGGAGGTCGGGGGGAGGTCAATGGGGGGAAAAAAAAGGAGACATATGTACTACTATTTGTAATACTTAAAACAATAAAAAAATTTAAAAAAATAAATAAAATATATTTAAAAAATAAAAATAAAAACCTTCAGTGGGTCCCAAGGGTCCCTGTACCTAAGTATAGGACCTTGTATGTATCCTTATTGAAATTCACCTTGTTACTTTTGACCAATATTTTTGTCTATCTGGAACTGTTTACATAATTGATCTCTCCCTTTATGAACTCGCTCTGCTTGTGGGAACTACATAACCAGGGTAGTTCTATTTTTCTACCCAGCAAGGTTATACACTCCTTGAGGATAAGGGTCTAGTCTCAAGCTGTCTTATTTTCCCCACAGAATTCAGAGTGAGTGCTTCACATATACTTATTCGTCTATTATTTATTCAGCTAATGTGATAACAAGGTATTGTGGGAAAGGGAGGAGGCAGCCTAGATGGTGAAAATTAGAGGTTTTCATAATTTCATAAATTCAGAAGGAGTCAGCAGAGGAGACATTTAGAGGTTGTTAGAGTAGGATAGACTCAGAGTGGACATGTGTTGTTTTTGCCACATGAGACCCTTCCCTCCCTCTGCTGGCATCAGCAATCCTCTTCTTCACTCCTGCCGGCCATTCTTCTCAGGCAAGACCCTGTGGTACAAGCCAATGGTTGAGCATACTCCCTGTCCTGATGTACTGATTGGTTCAGATATGAGCATGCTTCACCCTTATTTGGGCCAGTGCAGATCAATACCAGGACTAAACACCTCTTAGGGGAAATTTTTTCTCTTGTGCTCCTAAGATGGGAGGTAGACAGAAAGCTCTGGCAGTCTTCCTGCCACCAGGAGGGCAGGCCTGTCAGAGATGGAGCCAGTAGAGAAAGGCAGGGAGCTGAGGATGCAGGGAAATGTGGTCCTGGTGGTACCATTTGGTCCCAGACCCAGTAGTTACTGAAAGTAATCTAGAAGGGAATTTTATTTCCATTTCTTAACTCAATGCATCCCCTTTTCTGCTTCAGTCAGATCCAGTTGTATATTCTGTTATTTGCACCTGGAAGATATTTGAGGAAATCAGTATCCAGGCCAGAGGTTTAAGGCTGTGTTCTTTGGAGCACAGAGGCCCTCAAAGTGGGTCCCATAGTAGAAACCCCACAAAATGCTGCCAGGGCCCCTCGCCTCTGTGAATTGCTAGTCTCCACACTGACATGTAAGGCATTTAGGTTTGAATTTTAGGATTCTTTGACTAAAAACTTTTTTCTTTCCCCTTCCAAACACAAGTTTATTCTAACCCTTTTATTTAACAGATGCAGAAACTCAAGTTCAGAAACGTCAAGTGACTTTCTCAATATCACACACTAACTAGGTAGCAGAGCTTCAAAAATCTCAGCCCCACACTGTTTCTTCTGAAAACAAAACAAAACAAAACACACACACACACACACACACAACAACAACAAAGAGTGAGACAAATAAAACTGATAATAATGCCCAACCTTATATCGAGCACTTGGCCACTGTGCTAAGAGCTTTACCTGTATTGTCACATTTAAGTCTCTGTGGGACCATATGAAGGGGACCCGATCTCCATCTCCATTTTAAGGGCTGGAGACCTGGAGAGGTTGTTAGCCTTTGGTTACCCAACTAGTAAGAGCCAGCCATGTGATTCTTCTTTAAGGCCATCTGGTCAAGACCTTTTGAAGCACACATGAGGAAGGTGAGGTGGGAGTAAGTGAACAGAGTTGCACTGCCCATATCCCACAGCTAAGTGAGTCCTCCTGCAGCTGCAGGCGAAGACGGTTTCCAGCACCCCACAGCCTCCCTCCTCCGGCACCTGCAGCCACGTCTTCTCTTCCCCAGAGCTTTCTCCTGCTCGCTCCCCACGCTCCAAACAACAGTGAAGTGCCAGGGAGCTCATTTCCCTGGGGCAGCCCCCATTAGTGGGGTCTGGGAGTTGGTGGATAATGCCCAGTCTCTCTGTCCTCAGGTGGGTGATTCCACATGGTTTCTTGGAGGGTCCCCAGGTCCCTCAGGTACCCACGGCAGTAACCTCCTCATCAATGTACAAGTTATCAGCTTTCTCCGTCTCCTACCTCACATCCCACTAACTCAGTTCTCCTCCCAGAGATCACTGGTCAAATAAAGTACTTCTACTCAAGTCTTTATCTCAGGATGTCTTTGGGGGAGGAATCCAAACTAAGACACTGGTTAAGAAGGATATATTTAGATCCTATTCAGCCTTTGAAGGTTCTGTTTAAGGGGGTGGCACTATAAGAATTTTTCCTAACTCTCCTAGAGGGAACAAGGGAAAAATGTGAAAAAGGATGTTTACAAAGATGAATGTTTTCCATGCAAAGAGCTGTAAGGGAAGTTAAGAAAGAAGTCTTTATAATGTTGTTTGCAGTACCTTGAGAGCAGTACCTTTTGGCACTTAGACTTTCCACAGGGCTAATGGTAGGTGGGTACAAGCTCCAGCCCCCAGATGAAGGGAGGGGGGTGGGTGGGAGAACACAGGATTCCCTCTGCCCTTTGGAATGACTCAGACATTCCTTTGTTTTGTGCATTCACCTCATTCAGAGGCGAGCTGAGGCTCCTTGTCTCACACTATTTCAAAGGCTCTGACAATGGGAGGTAACAGGAGTACTTTGCTGTATTCCCAAGGAGCTATTTGAAGCCTAATCCTTCAGCATTGGTTCTAATAAGTTTCCCCAAGGAGCTGCTTTCATTAATTTTTATATTCACTCGCCAGATAAAAGATTCTGGTGACTTCCTAGATGCCTTAAAGGCATAATACCACCATTTTGGGATTTAAGCGTACTATTTTATTTTGATTGATTTTATCTAATATCTAATTGAAAGTGATAGATGGCATACATTTGTTTTAAAAATATATATATATATGTTAATTTGCTTATACATTTTTGAAAAAAATTTTCTGTTTTGAGATAATATTAGATATCCCTTTGTGTGTCCCAAATGGGGTTAAGAATGGATACTCTAGCCCTGGCTGATTGGCTTGATTGGAGCATAGTCCTGTATACCAAAAGGTTGCAGGTTTGGCCTGGCTGGTGTGGCTCAGTGGTTGAACATTGACCCATGAACCAGGAGATCACAGTTCGATTCCCAGTTAGAGCACATGCCCAGGTTGTGGGCTCAGTCCCCAGTAGGGGACATGCAGGAGGCAGCTAATCAATGATTCTCTCTCATCATTATGTTTCTGTCTCTCCCTCTCCTTTCTTCTCTGAAATCAATAAAAATATATCTTAAAAAGAAAAACGTTGCAGGTTTGATTCCCAGCCAGGGCACACACCTAGATTGTGGGTTTGATCCCCAGTTGGGACACGTACAGGAAGCAACCGATTGATGTTTCTCTCTCACATCAATGTTTCTCTCTCTCTTTCCCTTCCTATCTTTCTAAAATAAATAAAAACATATAATCAGGTGAGGATTAAAGAAAAAAAGAATGGAAGCTCTAGAATCCAGAGAAAGACCTCTCTCTAGTTCATTTGGTGTTTCAGGGAAGGGGTTTGTCTTGGAAGGGTAGGTCAGACTCAAGACTAATCAGACTGTGGGCTCTCCCCCACCCAGCTTAACTGTGACATCAGATTCAGAAAACCATTGAGTGGCTTGTGCAGTAGATTGCATGTGGATAGTCCCCAATAGACATTTACTTAATCAAACTGGAAATATGTCATAAGCGAAATATATCCTTAAAAAGTTTATAATTATCATGAAAAACAATTAAAAAATCACGAGTTAACTATAAGAGGGAGCACTGTCCCTCCAACCTGAATTTACTGCTTGAGGGTATGTGTGTGTGAGTGTGTGTCTATCTGTGTGTGTGTGTGGGGGGGGGGGGGGGGTGCCTGTGCACATGATTCAGGCCTGAGCGAATATAAGAGTCTCATATCACCTTACCAGACTCTTGTGTGCTTCGAACAGCACAGCTACCCCGTTTCTGAAGTTACATGGATTACCTCAACACTAAGCTTCTGTGTTTGCTAGTACTGAGTTCAAATACTGGTTCTGCCTCCATGGTTGTGTTATCTAGGGCAAGTCACTTAACTTCTCTGAAACCCACATTTTTTTTTAGATACAAAATTAGGATATAGTTTACCTTAGCCCTAGACCTCTAGAAAGCAGACCCAAGGCAAGGATTAGAGGGCTGAAGCTTCATGTGAGAAGCACAAAGCCAGAGCCAGGCAGGCAGAGGGAAAATGGGAAGTGAGGCAAGGAAAGATGAGAAAACATGTGATGTGATGTGCTACTGTGCCAGCAACATTTTACAGTAAGTTGTTCAACAGGAGTATTCCCTAGAGCATTTATGATCAGAAACAGCATCTTGGGCCATTCATGGAAGGGGAAAGGAGAGGGGCCTATTCATTCAGTTTCCTCGTAGCTCATGCCTCCCGTTGATCTTATTGGGAACAACGTCTCCCCAGCTTGTGAGAGGCCCCATCTAGCCCCTTGGTGACTACTCAGGAATCCAGACCCAATCGTCTGCAGTGTGGTGCTTAGTCTCAGGATGGCAGTGGAAGGAAAGTCAGAGGAGAGACAGCTCAGCATGCATGATGTGGTACTCCGATCAGCCAAGGTTGCTGGGCAGGGCACCAGCAGAGCTGCCAGCAGTTGTAAAGTCTGAGGATGCCTTTGGAAAGAAGCTGGTGGTCAAGGGAATTGGGAAACTGTATAGTTTGTACCCAATACATGTTGGTACCTACCTCACTGGACTTTTGTCAGAACTGAATTCATGAAGAGTATTGATAACAATGAGCACCATTACAGTGGACTCTGAAACAGATGACTTGAGTTATTTGCTTTGCAGCTTGTCAACTATATAAACATAGGCAAGTTATTTCCTTTAAACCTCAGGAGCCTTGCAGTAAAATGAAAGATAATGATTGCACCTATTTTATAGAGTTGTTGGAAGGACTAAATGAGATGAAGTGCTTGGCACAGTGCCTCATGTGTGGTAAGTGGCCCATAAATGTTTGGGATGATGGTGATGATAATGATGATGAAGACTCAACAGTGCCTCATGTAAAGCAAAAATGTTCTTCCCTGGATTCCTGGGTTCCTAAAGCAATTCTTCTTTAGTGTCAATTATGTAAAATTATCTAAGAGGAAATCACTGGTATCTGGCATTTTTCAATTTTGTTTCCCTATTGCACTGTTGTGCTTGAATTATATTAGACTTGATTTCAGTTTTTCTCAAAACCGTGCTTGCTAGAAATTTACCCAGTGGCTGAACATGACTGTAGTGGCTGCTCTAAGAATATTCCTACTCACACTATCAGGCAGCAAGATCGCTTAATAAATCTTGAGCCTGGTCTGAAGTTTAATGACTTAGAAGGCAGCCATAGTCGACCAGTCAACCAAAGACACATCAACTTTATTAATACGATTTTGTGGAGTCCTTATCTACTTATGCATCAGTGGGCACCGTGGCAACAGAACACATCTTTGTGCTGTCCACGAACGCATTCAATTTCTGGTGTCGGCAATGCTTTCCGAGGACAGATGAATTTGTGTCCTCAACTGCAGGCGAGCTAAGCGATTGTCATCACTCAGGGCTGAAACGTCTTTCCTTATGAAAAGACAACTTATTAAATATACTTGACTTCAGACACATTATGTGTTTCTTTGGGAGAAACTGCGAAACAAGTTGTTGAAACAACTTGATGTGAATCCTAAATTTCCTAGGTCTTTAGGACCAACCCCAGCAAACCAGGTATCAGTGGGTTCTACCCCTGATTCAGAATATGAGAAGAGGGCAAGGTGCAGGAGTCAGGGCACTTGCAAGAAGGAGGCACACAAAGCCATTCCCCTAGCCTGAGAGAGTCCTGCCCCACCCCCAGGGACTCCTTTGCCTGTGTGCCACCTTCACTCAGCTCAAGTGCCCTAACTAGAGACCCAGCAATAGATACACATAGACTCTCAGTTGTTTCCAAAATCTGTTATTTTCTTGGACCCAAGAAAGTAAATTCTGTATCAGGGGAAATAATTTCCTAGCAGGCTAATGCAGCTATGTATCAAAAAGGTGCTAGAGATTGGTAATAAAAACCAGTGGACTTAGGGTCACTCAGACACGAGTGTTGTGACACTCACTACTTTAGGACCCCGAGTCTCTGTGATCCTCCATTTTACTATTTCTAAAATAGGGTTGGTGATGAAAAAGAAGATGATGATGATAATTACCCTTCATGAGAACTTACAATGTTCTGAAAATGGTGCTAAGTGCCTTATATACCCCCTTTCACTCATCTTCACAACCCTTTGAGGCGTGTACTATGAAAGCAAATAGTGTTCTGTATGTAGTAGTTACTCTAACACCTACTACTAATGTCACCATTGCTGTTTCTCCAGAAAAAACTTTCACTTCCAGGCCCAGACACTGCTGCTGGAATGTGGCACCTGGCTCCTGGCTGCAAGGCCTTTCTTGTTCTCATGCTAGATGTGTCTGAGATGTGCCAATCTAGAAGCTACTTGGTTCCCCCACTCATTTTTCTGAGACTTGTGCAGTACGTGCAGTTTTGTCTTACAGTATTGAGGGATGCTGCTTTGCTCTCTCTGCTCTAGGTTTACTCACCGAAAAGATCCAGATCAAAAAGTGTTTTATAGAATCTGGCTGCTGGAAAGCTGAACAAAAACTTTCAAGACATAAACAAAGATAAATTCCACAATGACAAAAACAATCTTCCCAACAATCCCGTGGAAGTGCCTCCGACTCAGGTATTGAATTTTCTTGACATTGTCTGGGGATGTTGTAATTCAAGCTGTTCTCTGTGCAGCAATAGCATTGCAACACCAGCTCTGTTTTACTAGTAAGCTGCTCTCTTAATGCAGGTGCCTGAGGGCCAGCAGTCCTGATCCAGGCAAGGCGGCCAGCCTCCGGGAAGGCAAAATTTCTACTGCCGAAGACAATATAATACCCATTTCCAGCCTTGGTAGTAATTTGTTAGTAATGTTTCAGTGGCAATTTAATTTAACCCATAATGCATTGCCTTCCAAATTACAGTATGCTAAACATCTAGCAAGCTATCTCACAGAATTAAACAGGCTGTAGCAACCTTCGAATGTTAGTTACTGACATAAAGAAGCAGTGTTTATCACAGGTAGTGTCAGGTATTGCATTAGACTCTAAACTCCTGAACCCATCCTGAGAAACATCACAGACACAGAATTGCTCATCTTTTCCGAACGTGGCATATTTATTGTAGTTAAATATTATAACTTTCTACAACCTAACCATTAGTTGAGATGTTGTCGTTTTTTTAAATCAGGCACGGTTGCATGTAAGTATCTGCAATGCATAGGTATCTTAATTTCCATAGAGAGGTGAGTATACATGTAAATAACCTAACTTCAGAGATTCTGCAGCTGCTTTTGCTACAAATGAGGCCACAGAAGGACTTGGCTCAGTGGAGAGCTTTAAGTGGGAGGAGTTTTGCTCACCTTGGCGAGTTTGGTTTGAGGCTATGGTTTGGAGGTTCCCTGTTGAGGACGCTGAGTGTGAGCCCAGTTCCAGGAGACTTGGCACCCTCTCCTGCGTGCAGTAAGACTTGGCAGAACCAACTCATGGATTGGTATCTCGGATTGCTCAGAGGCAAGGGATTGGCCTGCGTGACCTTACAAGGTTGCTTCTAGTTTAATGGAGTCTCTACTGAGGGACTGTGACAACCACCATTCCCTCCACAAGCAAGGCTGATGAAGAGCGAGCAGAGGGAGCCGTGGCTGCTGTATTTTCAGCCAGCTCAGTAAACCGGGAAGGGAATGATTCACAAACTTAATGCAAATCAGAATAACTTGTGGGGCCTGTTAAACACACGGAGGCCCTGGGCCCAGCCTACTGACGTTGTGATACAGGAGATTTGTCAAAGGGCCTGGATCATTTATTTTTGGGTGAACTTTATTAAGGTATAATTTACAAACAATGAAATGGACTCATATTAAGTACAAAGTTCAATTCGTTTTGATGAAAGCATACACTCCTGTAACCAACATGATCAAGGTATAGAACATTCCCTTCACCCAACTGCCTTTTTTCATGCCCTTTGCACTCAATGCCCCCACCCTAAATTCCTGGTCCCAGGCATCCACCCGTGGGCTATCTTTCACTATAGTTAGTGCCTTTTCTAGAATTTCACAAAAATGGAATTATACAGTATGCATTATTTTGTATCTGGCTTATTTCTCTCAGTATAAAGTTTTGAGATTCATCCAATTTGTTGCACATACCATTGATTGATTCCTTTAATTGGTAAGTAGTATTCATTGTGTGGCTATTCCACAATTTACTTATTCATTCACTTTTCAACAGACATCTGGGTTGTTACAGAGTTTTAGCTGTGAAGAATAAAGCTGCTATGAATGATCATGTAAAAGTCTTTCTGTGGAATTGCTGGGTCATAGGAGAAGCATATGTGTAACTGCATAAGAAATGGCCAGATTGCTCTCCAAAATGGTTGCATCATTTTTAGATCCTCACCAGCACTGTTTGAGAGTTCCAGTTACTCTGTATCCTCAACAACACTTGGTTTTGTCAGTCTTTTCATTTTAGCCCCTGTACTTGGATACCTGTATATTTAGATGATTCTGATAAACACCAAAGTTTAAGAACTCCAGCTCTCACAGAAGCCATAGCTCCTGACAGCCTAAAAGCACATAAGCCCTGAGTCCCCACTTCAGTTCTGAGCCTGCCAGTGCTGTCTTATCCCTGTGCTCCCCCTAATACACGGGGTCTTTGCAATTCAATCTTGATTATTTTTTAAAAATAATTTTAAAATGTAAAGATTATTAGCCCAGGGCTGTATAACATCAGGTGAGGGGCAGGATTTGGCCCACGAGCCAAGGCTTGCTCACCTCTCCCTTAGGTTCTCTTATAATGTGTGGACAAAAGCTCTTTATTTTAATATCTGTTGTGGTTATCACTATACTGGGAAACTTTCTCTACCCACACCCCTTCTCCACCACGCACACACTGACCCAGTCCTCTGATTCTGCTTTCAGAATAATCTTCCTGTGATGTAAATAAGATGGATTGTGACATCCCCGCCCTACAGCTCCCTGCGGGTGCCTCAGAACTGTGCTTTGGGGCTGGTCCCAGCCCCCAGGCATGGCTGCCTCTGCTCCAGGACCCTCTCTGCTCTCCTCGTGAGCCCCCTCCCTTGCCCTTTCCCACCTCCAAAAACTGTGCTCCAGACACTCCAAACCGTCTGCAGCTGCTCTCCAGGCTGTGTTCCTTGGCCCATTGCATTTTCCCAGGCTGGGATTCTTCATCTCCTTTCTATCTGGCTAACTCCTGCTCGCTTTTAAGGCCCAGCCTGTATTTCACCTTTGTGTCATCATCTTTGACCCTGTGCCCCAGACAGGCATTTGGCATGCCCCTCTGGGCTCCCAGCACCCTCTGATCCCCAGCAAACCTGAGGCACCTTCAGGGGGGGTGTCTTGTCCTTTTTCAAACATCCAGTGCAACGACAAGCACAGGGTAGATGCTCTGTGGATATTTTAATAAATTCTCAAACGCCAAGGCCCATTTTTATACACGTTATAAAACTGTGTTATATGTACATCTTTTATTGGCTTTCTTTTCCTAGTTTCATGTGTTAGCGCTACTATTAAATTTTAAGTTTGTAAGTGCAGACATAGAGTCTACCTTTTTAAGTACAGACCTTCCCTTTACCAAATACATAAAGTAACACCCTGAAGCTTGTGGGTTCTCCCCGGGGCCTGCGGGCTTTCGTAAGAGTCACTCTAACCAACTTGCCTAATAGGAACCACAGAATGTCACCGAGGTCTTGTTAGGTCTCTCTTCAAAAAGTCTTTATTGTGGAGAGTATTACAGACGTCTCCTTTTTACCCCGATTGCCCTCCTCCACCCAGTTTTCACCCCACCCCAGTCCTTCACTACCCTATTGTCTGTGTCCAAGGGCAAGGCATATATGCATATAAGTTCTTTGGTTGGTCTGTTTTTTGGCAGAGGAGGAAACTGCAGCCTCAGAAAGATGAGGCAGGGTGCCCAAGGACCATCAGCTGGTAAGTGACAAAACATAAGGGCTGGGAACCGGGTCTTGGTATACCCAGCATTCGAATTTTTGATGCAGTTTGCAAGGTTGAAGTGTTGAGGTCTGAATGTGGATTTTCAATTTCTGAGCAAGTAGGTGTGGGTGGGTGGGGGCACGGGGGCTGGCCTGGGAGGTGGGGCAGTGATGACCTTTAGCGCCACACATCTTCTGAATAGGAATCCTTGTTTGCTAGTCCCCATAGGACTAGCAATAGGAATCCTTGTTTGCTATTCTTTGCTCGTTCCTTCAGTGTCTGTATCAGTCATTCCCTTAAAACAGTGACACCCATTATAGCTGGCAAACAAGTGGTCAGGAACTAGGCAACTCCAATTATGGAACTCAGCATGTAAAATAATTTCATCAGAACTTACAGGACTGAGGGGAAGTATTAAAAAAGAAATAGGCACCCTGTCTGGTCCCCAGAATGAACTCTTTTCAGGAGAGAAGAGAGCTTATATTATTTATTGTGGCAGGAAGAAGATGTACTGTCGTGAGAAAAGGACTTGGTGATAAGAGCTTGGAGATTGGGATTCCACTTGAGCCCATTTCTGATTTCTTTTTTCAGTTTAATTTTGGAATAATTATTTAATTAGTGCATGACTCAGTTTCCCCGCAGTCACACAGAACCATGGCTGTTTTGCATCTTTTAAGATCCCCTATGCTACTGCCCTGGAAGCTGGGGCAGTCCCACTGCGTCACCTCGCATTCATCCAAGTGGCTGCAGTTACTGAAAGAGCAGAAGGACCCCCCTTTAAAGGAGGGTTCAGCCACAGGACGTGTGCCATCGTGGCATACACCTGGCATAGGAGCCATATGCACACATTCAGAAGATAATTTTTGTGTTCACCACTATTTGCCTTTTTTTAAAATAGCACAGGGAGCCTTTATTAAATGTGATATTTTAGGGGCTAAAGCATTGGGCTGGGAAATGTAGTAAGTGGTAAATACACTGAAGACTGTTCAGAGATGATGAAGGTGGCAACAGTCCTTCATTCAGGTCATTTCAAGCTTCCTTTGGTCAGAGAAGCAGCCTGCCAGAGCTAAGTGTGCATGGAGCAGGGGCTACCAGGGGACAGCTGCCTTCTCACCAACCACCGCTGCGAATCGAGCTCACACGCGGCTCTACACACTCCCTTCCTGTCTCTCGGAGGTGTTGCTAAAACATATAATATTATTTGGAAAACACTTGCTCTGTTTACAATCCTTCATATGCTTTTCTTTAAAAACACACAACCCAAACAAATCTAATTAACGCTGCCTCCTAACTGACAATGGATTTAAAGAAATAAATGCACAATACAAGGAAATAGGATACAACTTCTAAATGACCACGTGACATATGCTTTCCTCGAATCATACAGCGGCATGGTCTAACATGGAAAACCTCCATTGAACACAAATAATTTTGTTTCAACACTACCTAGAAAGCCCCTTTTGTACTTTTTTATTTTTTACTAGAGGCCTGGTGCATGAATTTGTGCACCAGTGGGGTCCCTCAGCCTGGCCTGTGGGATCGAGCCAAAACCGGCTCTCTGACATCCCCCCAGGGGGCCTGGATTGCAAGAGGGTGCAGGCCAGGCCGCGGGACCCCATCAGTGCACAATTGTTGCTGGGGAGGGACGTGGGAGGTTGGCCAGCTGAGGAGGGACCGCAGAAGGGCTCCAGGGCGTGTCCAGCCTAACTCGCTCAGTCCCGATTGGCTGGACCCCAATAGCAAGCTAAACTACTGGTTGAAGCTTCTGCCCCCTGGTGGTCAGTGCATGTCCTAGCAAGCGGTTGAGCGGCCTTAGCATATCATTAGCATACTAGAGGCCCGGTGCATGAAAATTCATGCACTGGAGGGGGGTCCCTCAGCCCAGCCTGCCCCCTCTCATAGTCCGGGAGTCTTCAGGGGCGGGAGGCGACCCAGCGATCAGGGGAAGGTGATGCCCCATCACACCTCTGCTGCTGCCACTGCTGGTAGCACAAGCCTTGGCTGGCTCTGGTTACCTGCACCTCAGGCCGGCCCTGGGTGGTTGGGGAGCTGAGGGGACTGGGGGACTCTGGAGGCAGGCTCATGGAGTGGCCAGGCCCGCCTGGGGGCAGGCCTGGCCTTGCCACATGCCTGCCATCCCTGCGGGGCTGAGGGGACTGGGTGCTGCCATCTTCTGGCTGTGGGCGTGCCATCTTTGAGTGCAGGGCAGTCATTTAGCATGTTCCCTCCTTATTGGCTGTGGATGCCACCATCTTTGCGAAGGTGTGAGGGTCAATTAGCATATTCCCTCTTTATTATATAGGATTACACTTTGATTGGTTGAATGGATGACCAGACGACAGAACACTTAGCATATTAGGCTTTTATTATATAGGACTAGAGGCCCGGTGCATAAAATTAGTGCATGGGGGTATGTGTCCCTCAGCCCAGCCTGCACCCTCTCCAATCTGGGACTCCTTGAGGGATGTCTGACTGCCCATTTAGGCCCGATCCTAGTAGGATCCCAGTAACATTGGGCCTAAACGGCAGTCGGACATTCCTCTCACAATCCAGGGCTGCTGGCTCCCAAATGCTCGCCTGCCTGCCTTTCTGATTGCCCCTAACTGCTTCTGCCTGCCAGCCTGATCACCCCCTAGCCACTCCCCTGCCAGCCTGATTGATGTCTAACTGCTCCCCTGCCAGCCTGTTTGCCCCCAACTTCCCTCCTCTGCTGGCCTGGTCACCCCTAACTGCCTTCCCCTGCTGGCCATCTTGTGGCAGCCATCTTGTGTCCACATGGGGGCAGCCATCTTTGACCACCTGGGGGCAGCCATCTTGTGTGTTGGAGTGACAGTCAATTTGCATATTACTCTTTTATTAGATAGGATAATTGCCTTTTTCTCCTCCAGTCCTCATTGTCTCTGAGAGTCATTTATCCCAGATAGCTTGAAGAGGGTATGTACCAGCCACACATTGCATAGATAGCTAAGACTGGTAGTGTTCCATGTGGGTGTTGCATGAATTACTAGAGAGTCAACACTTGTAATGGTTCATGCAGCCTTCGTGAAGCTTGGACCCTGAGTCAGGTCTTTTCATTGGTCTTGATGAGGATTTTAAGATGTACTCCTTTTCACTGGAGTCAAGCTCTTTGGCGTCTGATGCAGGTGGAGCAAACGGAAGTCTTATGCCCTGCACACAACATTATATTCTCACAGCTTGGATCCTGGGGCTTGGAAGGAAAGGAAGGCTATGAAGAAGCTAAGGTAAGTGGTGAGCATCAATCATGTTACTCTGGTCCAGTGGCCAGCAAACTCATTAGTCAACAGAGCCAAATATCAACAGTACAACGACTGAAATTTCTTTTGAGAGCCGAAAACCGACTTCTGCGCATGGGGCCACGAAGTTTCAATCGCACTGTACATGCGCGCCTGCACGTGGTATTTTGTGGAAGAGCCACACTCAAGGGGCCAAAGAGCCACATGTGGCTCGTGAGCCGCAGTTTGCTGACCACTGCTCTGGTCAAAAAGAGTCACAGCATCATGATGTTATTCTTTATTTTCCTCCATATGCCTTCTCCCCCACCTCCTTATTTTTAAAAATTCTATTTGTCTCTTTTGTTTTTAAATCTCTATTTCCTTTATTTTTTTAAAAAGACATTTAAAAGGTTTTAAGAACCCCAAATGACTTTAAGAAAAGTCCTTCCCTGGCGAAACCATTCCAAAACACAACCTGATTTGGGGGCTGATGCAGGCAAGAAATGGTTTTTTAAAATATTCTGATCAGGGGCTTGGAAAACAGAAGGTTTAAAACTTCAGCCCAGAAGAGTATGATTAACTCGGAGCAGATGTGATAGTTCCAGCCACGTAATTTTAGACGTTCTAATTGGCAGTTTAAAAATAGCAGAGCTGCAGCCTCCTCTGAGCAGATTCCCTTTGTTTCACCCTTGACTGTGCATTGTATTTAAGTCTCAAGCTTTGTGGGGCTGGCCTGGGGACCAGGAGTCCATGGGTCCTCCTGTCCCATCCCCCAGAGCTTTGCTCTGGAATACCACAAAGATAATAAAAACGTGTTTGCTTAGGAATGCTCTCAGCCTCCAACTCACAGACATATTGCCTTCCTTCTCTAATAACTAGTACTTACGGGATGTACTTCGATGATGCTATTCAATTAAATCCATTTCTGGGTGCCTTACGCTTCCAGCTGAACTGCCTCATTTTCTTGCCAGGTGATAAGTACTTTAGGATGTCATCAAGAAAAGGAAAACACTGATTCCAAATAACCAGTTATTTGCCAGATTCTTTCCTCTATCTGTGTGAGGCAGTGGCAGGCGCTGAAAGAAATGCTTGTCCCTTTGCTACTGTTTCAATTGGCAGCAAGATAACCTATCAGTGGAGACACCCACTACAGAGCTGCCTTTTCCCCTTCTGCGTTTCTGAGGAACCCTGAGTCTCGTCTGGCCAGGCATGAAGTTGCTCATCATTACCTAATTTCAGTCTGAGTTCCCTGCTGGGAGACTTGCTGTGTCATTGAGTGAATGGAGGGGGTGGTGGTGGTAAAAATATGCTTAGAGCAGTGGAGCTGCCCATGGCAACCCCAGTCCCCTTGTCACGAGCAGAGTTTGGTGGGACTGGACTAGGGGATTCTGTGTTGACATCCATGATCCCTGTGAGACGTAGTGCATCATCCCTGCTTTGAATTTTGTTAATAAGGAATTTTGCACTTTCCCAACTGATGAGACCACAAAGGCATAAACTATGTGAAGCCCATAAATCCCAGGTGCCTAATCTCTGGAATAGCAAGTGTGTACCTGCAGTGAGCAATACATTTCCTTGCCCGTTGGCATCGCGGGACTGCAGTGCACAGAGAATGCTGTTATTCTCAGGGCACCTTTTTCTTCCTGCTCTTTCCCCTAGGGGCCCTCCATCACTACTCTCATACATCTTAAACCCTCTTATAATGCACCATTAAAAAAAAAACCACAGGGAATGATAATAATCTTAGAAGAAACCGTAGGCAGCAAAATCTCAGACATTTCTCATAGATGTATGTTTTCCAATACATCTCCTAGGCAAAGGAAACTAAACAAATGGGACTACATAAAAATAAAAAGCTTCTGCACAGCAAAAGAAACCTTCAACAAACTGAAAAGAGAGCCCACTGCATGGAAGAACATATTTGCCAGTGATATATCTGATAAAGGGGTAATATCCAAAGTATATACGGAACCCATTTGACTTAACAAAAGGAAGACAATCCAATTTAAAAATGGGGAAAGGACCTATATAGACACATCTCCAAAATGGACATACAGATGGCCAAGAGACATATGAAAAAAATGCTAAGAGTCAAATGCCGATGAGGTACCATCTCACACCTGTCAGAATGGCTACCATTGACAAATCAACAAACAAAAAGTGTTGGCAAGGATGTGGATAAAAGAGAACCCTGGTACACGACTAGTGGGAATGCAGACTAGTGCAGCTACTGTGGAAAACAGTATGGAGTTTCCTCAAAAAATTAAAAATGGATCTCCCATTTGACCCAGTGATCCCACTTCCAGGAACATATCCTCAGAAACCCAAAACACCCATCAGAAATAATATATGCACCCCTGTGTTTATAGCAGTGTAATTTATGATTTGGAAATAGCCCAACTGCTGCTGAGTGGATAAAAAAAAGCTGTGGTACATTTATGCTATGGAATACTACCCAACAGTAAAAAAGAAGGAACTCTTACCATTTGCAACAGCATGGATGGACTTGGAGAGCATTATACTAAGTGAAATAAGCCAGTCAGAGAAAGATAAGTATCACATGATTTCACTCATTTGTGGAATACAATGAACAAAATAAATTGGTGAACAAAATAGATCCAGAGACAGAAGCATCAAACAGACTGGTGAATCTTAGGGGGTGGGGTGAGAGAGACTAACCAAGAGTTTATATGCATACTAGAGGCCTGGTGCATGAAATTTGTGCACTTGGGGGAGGGGGGATTCCTTCAGCCCAGCCTGCACCCTCTCACAGTCTGGGAGCCCTCGGGGAATGTCCAACTGAGCCAGCAGTCGGACGTCCTTAGTGCTGCTGCAGAGACGAGAGAGGCTCCTGCCACTGGCCACTGTGCTCACCAGCTGTGAGCCTGGCTACTGGCTGAGCAGCGCTCCCCCTGTGGGAGTTCACTGACCACCAGGGCGCAGCTCCTTCCTTGAGCATCTGCTCCCTGGTGGTAAGTGTACGTCATAGCAAGTGGTTGAACGGCCTTAGCATATCATTAACATATTACACCTTGATTGGTTAAATGGATGACTGGACTACTGGACACTTAGCATATTAGGCTTTTACTATATAGGGTATGCATAGCTCATGGACACAGACAATAGTGTGATGAAGGCTTGGGAGAGGTGGGTGAAGAGTAAAGGTGGTCAAGGGGAAAAAACCACAAAGGGGACATCTGTAATATTTTCAACAATAAAGACAAATTAAAAAGTAAATAAAATTGAATGGGGAGAAAACAAAGTGATCTTCCGGGCTGGCTGGCAACAGAAGGTGAAGCCTGCTGATTCTAGGCTCGTCTTTCATCCCAAGCTCTCAGAGGGACAATCGGAACATTAACTGAGGCGTGTGTCCACCTTTACTCAGTGTCTTCTCCAGGCCTCCTCCCATGGAGCCAGTTAAGAGGGTAACTGTTCATGTGAAAACAGTCCAGTCCCTCTCTCACTTTTCAGAGGGGTCTCAGTAAAAAAGTCTCGGTGCCTCGAGGAAGCGTGAAGAACAAGCCTGCACTCACCTCTCACAGGCCGAGCCTCATGCATTCCAGGCATGAGCAGTCATCTGGGTGACCTGACACACCCTGGAGAAATGAGACGATCTGCACTCTAAAAGGCAGTGTTGCCTCTTGTCAACATGAGAGACATTTAAGAGCACACTCCGATGGTCCCCAGAGGTGCAAGGTTGGGTGTTGGTGGACAGGAATTATTATTTAAGTTTCTTGGCAGGGACACGGGTCCATTTTCCTTTTATGATATGCCCAGGGTAAGGAGCTGGGACACCAGAGGTCCTACATCCCCGAAGGTCAAGGGGGCAGTCAGGCCCACTTCTCAGTGGACTCATGGGATTGAGCATCTTTCCCAGTTTCCTGTTTAGTCACCTAGTACAGTCTTTCTTTTTGCTTTGAAAAGCATCCTCATTACTCTTCTAATCCTCTCTCTCCTCTACATCGTGCTAGCAAGGTCTCCTGCATACTTGCAGGTGTTAGGTTGTGAGCCATTTCCCCTGTACTTTTAATGAGTACTTGTTTTTACTTTTTCTAGGTAATAGATTGTATTGGGGGAGGGGCAGTTTCGGATTTAAGGAAAAATGAGCAGAAAGTACAGAGAACTCCCATATCCTCCCTCACTCCCCCATTACTAACATTCTTTACTTTTTATTAACACTATGAACCAAGATGATTTTTGAGAAGACAGGGCCTTTCACCTACAGTATCTTATTTAACAGCGACTGTTTAGGAGACAAGCATGCCTCTAGGGCAGTGGTCGGCAAACTCATTAGTCAACGGAGCCAAATATCAACAGTACAGCGATTGAAATTTCTTTAGAGAGCCAAATTTTTTAAACTTAAACTTCTTCTAATGCCACTTCTTCAAAATAGACTCTCCCAGGCCGTGGTATTTTGTGGAAGAGCCACACTCAAGGGGCCAAAGAGCCATATGTGGCTCGCTAGCTGCAGTTTGCCGACCATGGCTCTAGGGCATGACTGGAGCTAGTGATGGGGTGGAGGCAGCTGAGAAAACTCTCCAGCTCCTGTTTTTATTGTCCTAACCCTTGTTAGGAGGGGCCCATTCAAGGAAGGGGATCAAGTTGGGTTTCCCAGGGCCCAGAACAGGGAAATACGGCTGCTGCAACAAAGTACCACAAACTGGGTGGTTTACAAGGATGTAAATTTATTTATTATCTTATAGTTCTGAAGGTCGGATGTCTGTAATGGGTCTCACTGAACTATTATGATGTCAGTAAGGTGGTGTTCTTTCTGGAGACTCCAGGAGTGAATCTGTTTCATTGCCTTTTCCATTTTCTAGAGGCCGTCAAGCACTCCTTAGCTCGTGGTCCCTTTCTCCAACTTCAAAACCAGCTAGGATCACTTAAGTGTTCCTCACGCCAGAGCCATCAGACACTGACTCTCCTGCCACCATCTTTCACTTATGAGGATTTTTAAAAATTAAATTAGGCCCACGAGGATAAACTAGGATGATTGCTCCATTTTAAAATCAGTTGATTATAATCTTAATTCCATCTGCAATCTTAATTCACCCTTGCCAGATAACAACATATTCACAGCTTTTGGGGGTTAGGATGTGGACATCTTTGGAGGACATTACTCTGCCAACCATACAGGGCACTGTTCTGGAGGAGTAGAGCTTGGGATCAAAGCCACCAGAGAGTCACAGTCTCCTCAGGAGTAATGAGAAGTAGGGTCCAACCACCTCATGCAGCTCAAATGTCATTTCTTCTGTATCTGCTGACCAATATAGGAGATGCTAGAGACATGTGGCACTTGAAATGTGTCTAGTCTGAATTGAGATATATTCTAAGTCTAAAATACACACCAGGTTTCAAAGATTTAGTACAAAAGAAAAAGATATAAAGTATTTTTACAGTAATGATGTTTAAAATACAGATTCCACATTGAAAGAATATTTTGATATGATTACTAAATTAATTTTTCCTTTTTTCTCTTTTTTAATGTGGCTACAGAAACTCTAAAATTGCATATCTGGCTTGTGCTGTATGTATGCTTTTGGACAGTGCTGCTCTATAATAGCTCCAGGCCCAGCCAAGTGCTTCCTTTGTGTGCTCCCACAGTCCCTTATTCACACCTTAAACATTTACATTATGACAGAGTTATCCATTGGCACGCCTCCCTCTCCCAACACATGTTGGGTTCTTAAAGGATAGGGGCTGTACCTTAATCATTGTATCCCTTATGCCAGCATAATGCATAGAATGTTATGCTAATAACCATTAACATAATAATAACACTTATCTAGGGCTTACTATATGCCAGGCTCTGTTCCAAGGCTTTATATATTAACTAACTCAATCAATCTTTACAATACTCTCTAGCTGTATGACTTTAGGCATAACATTTTTAACATTTTGGACCGCAGTTTCCTCACCCATAATATGGGGCTAATAATAGTACCTACCTCATAGCTATTCATAATATGAGGATTAGCTAGTTATTTTATATATAAAACATATTTATGTATATTTGTGTGCATACATATTACATGTACATTATTGTATGCATATTATAGATGTATAATACATATGTATAAATAGCTACACTAATAAAAAAGAAAGATGCAAATTGACCATCACTCCGCTATGCTACCAGCCAATAGGAGTGAGTATGCAAATTACCCAACATAGTGGCAAGGCAGCAGGCACCAGCAGCCCCAAGTCCCAAATCAGGGACACAAACCCTCAGGGAGGCCAGCACAGCAGCCCCAAGCCCTGCCATGGCAGCGCTAGGGCTGTGGGGGGCCGGATCAGGACACAATCCTGCAGGGAGGCTGGCAACCAGCAGCCCCAAGGCCCACAGCCGAGGCACTGGGGCTGCTGAGAGGGTGGGAGGGGGGTAGCAGAGACCTAAACCTGCAGGAAACCTGTGTAAAGGGAGATAAACTATCATAACTTTATCTCCCTTTCCACAAGATGAGAACACTGCCCCTGGTTTATTTAGTGATGTGGCCCACACCTTTCTACAAGCACAGGGTATGTTATGACCACTCCCAGGAAGGTCTGGTCAGAATACTGTCTCTAGGGAATAATGCTACTGTGGCAAATCATCTAAGAGAGGAAAGAAGCTTTTGTTGGGTTTATTCTGAAGGTCAGAGAACATGCCACCCCAACATATGCTGTGCTGTTATATTGATGATCTTGAGCTGCTTGATGGGAGAAGTGTCATCAGGCAGAGAAGACTGACTCCTGTCACAGGACAGGAGATTAGAAGTTGACATCACACCCAAACTTTGTTACAAACTATTTCCCCCCACTCCCAGTCATCTTTCCTAAAAACCATTTACTCTTCTCTAAGAGGCCTATATCTCCTGTCCCCTTTCCCTAGGAAGAAGGTATTTAAATCTGCATTCTAAGCCACGTTGAGGAGTTACTCATTTTTCCCCGGGATCTCCCACATATACACAAGGTACACGTTAATGAACTTTTGTTTTTCTCTTGGTGATCTGTCTTTCATTACAAGGGACTCCACTAAGAACTCAGAAAGGTAGAGGAAAACTATTTTTCCTCCTCCATAATTCTATCTCGGGAAATCAAGTCCCCAGCTGAACAATGAGGTTGGCTCAAGTACCAAGCAGTCCTGGCTGATGGGAGGGAAGCTTCTAGGGAGAAATCAATGATATTGGCATCAAAGTGGGATGGAGGGCACACACATGGTTGCTGGTGGGAGTTTAAAGTGATTCAACATTTTTGGAGGATGATTTGGCAAATTCGATAGAAATGTTCAAGGTACATTCAAGAGTCTTCTACTAGGAATCACATCTGCTGATATAAAGCACAAGTGCATAAGCCCGGTCAGAACACAGAATGCTACTGCGGGCTCCCCTTCCATGACAGGAAAACCTGGGAGCAACCTGCATTTTTAGGACAAGGTGGCATCTATACTAATAAAAGGATAATATGCTAATTAGACTGAACATCTTCCGGATGACCTTCCAGATATCCTTCCGGACGTTCTTCCTGACAAAGCCATGTTGACGGGGCCAAGGCAGAGGAGGTTAGAGGTGATCAGGCAGGCAGGGGAGAGCAGTTAGCGGGATCAGGCCAGCAGGGGAGAGCAGTTAGGGGGATCAGGCCAGCAGGGGAGGGCAGGTAGGGCGAACAAACTGTCAGGGGAGAGCAGTTAGGGGGATCAGGCTGGCAGGCAGATGAGTGGTTAGGAGCCAGAGGTCCTGAGGGGTCCCAGATTGGAGAGAGTGCAGGCCAAGCTGAGGGGACCCCCTTCCCGTGCACGAATTTCATGCACCAGGCCTCTAGTCTATATATATAAAAGCCTAAGTGACTGTTATGACCGAACAACCAACCAGTCAACCAGTCATTGTGATGCGCACTGCCCACCAGGGGGCAGACGCTCAATGCAGGAGCTTCCCTCTGGTGGTCAGTACACTCCTACAGCCAACCTCCCATAGCAGGCTAACCTCCTGCAGTCCCTCTCTCCCCACCCCCCCCCAGCTTGCCAGCCCCCCAATTGGGACTGGGCGAGACAGCCCCAATCAACCCGGATCTCTGGCCAGGCCAGGGGATCCACCTGAGCATAAATTTGTGCACTGGGCCTCTAGTATACAATATTTGCAAAAAGGCTTAGAATGGCACCTGATATTCTAAGCACTATAAAAGTATCTTAAATAATAAAAGGCTAATATGCAAATAAGCCAAACGGTGGAACAACCAAATAATTGAACAACTGGTCGCTATGATGTGCACTGACCACCAAGGGGCACGTGCAGAGCATGGTGGGCGTTGGTCACGGTGGGATGGTGGAGCAGGTGAGTGGGGGTGCCAGACCAAGGCAGGGCGCCAGTCCCTGTCATCGGGGCAAGCCTCTGGTGGTTACTGAAAATTCTTTGCTCCCATGCTCTGTGGTCCCGCCTGGTGCTCACACCTATTGCTGGTGCTGGCCCTGCTCGCACCCACTGCTAGCGCTGGAGCTGCTGCTCACAAACACTGCTGGTACCTGGTGCTGGTCTCAATTGTTTGGCGCCATCAGCGGGTGCGAGCAACGGTGGTGGGAGCGGGGTTGCCAGCAGACAGGGGACCGGGGACTGCAGCGGGTGGGGCCGGGCAAGGGCGCATAGGATGGGCTGCCCACCACAGCCTCCCAGCCCACAGTTCCTTTCAAGGTGCACGAATTCGTGCACTGGGTTTCTAGTTTGTTAAATAAATAAACAACCCTTTGAGATAGGTAATTCTCTTCCTTTTAAAGATACTAAAACTGGCTATAGAGAGGTTGAACAAGTTGCTCAAGTTTATACTGCTTGTTAGTTTGAGAAATAGGATTGGAACCTAGACCATCTGCACTCTTTATATACGGTGTTACACTGATGCTTCATGAATATTTGCATGAAAATATAGATGAATTGACGAAAGCTCCACAAAGTAACTCATGCAGCCCTGCACAGCTAGTAGGAAGAAGAGTTGGTCTAAAACTTGAACTCCGAAAATTAACGAAGATTTAACAGGAGGGAGGGGGTGATGAGGAGTCTATAGATTATGCATAGAAATTAATGAGACTCAGTTTCAAAAGACTGCTATCTAACATTTCCTGAGATTAGTGACAGGGAGAGGAAAGGAGAATTTGGGCTAGCGAGGCTGTGTGTGGTTAAGGTTGAGCAAGACCAGGAAGCATAGATGGTGAGCGTTTGGCTGCAGGGAGAGCTGGAGATAGGTTTGACTTTGGGCAAAACTTTAAAGTTGGCGTTTTCTTTTGCTTAAAATCAGGCCTACTCTGAGAACAGACCTGGATTGACCAAGACCTGGAAATGTGAAGCCCTGCCTAGCACACATGCTCTGAGCCACCTGGGAGAGTACAGGCTGCAGAAGAGGGTAAGAGGGGTTGCTGCTCCTGTTTCCAGGCCATGAGCTTAGAAATGCCCCAAATTCACTTTGCTGTCTCTCAGCTGATAATCTGATTCTAGAAAAGCAGGTGTGGTGGGGGGACCCAGAGACCTGTCCAAGGTCTTCTGCAGGTGACCCACCAAGGAAATGTACAAGGCCTTAGTGATGAGATAGATGTTACTAATCATTTCTCCCTCAATATTATGGCTTTACACTTAAAATGATTCAGTCCCTATAGCTCAGACACAATTAAACAAGCTAAACTGTATATGTTAACAATCATGATTTTAAAAAGGAAAACCCATTTTAGACCATGAGTGCAAAGCCAGTAGTCAACATAGTCACCCAAGGAGTGTGTCAGAGCCACCCATAAATTGTTCATTTCTAGCACAGGGTGTTAGGGTCTTCTCTAGATGCAGCTGGGCCTGTCCCAGAGACCTGCTCACCTTAGCACATCCCCAGTTGCAATCTCCTTAGTTCCATCCCAGGCTGTTAAGTAGTCGAGGCCTGTAAATGTTAAGCTCCCAGCCTAAATGTGCACAAAGCGGCATGTGTATGTCTCCAGCCAGATTTCCCTGCCACAGGAGGTGAGGGAATCAAAGGCAGGGGGGTTGGTCCTTTAAAGGCTGGGAGAAATTTATGACTCAATTTAAAACCACTTGTAGTTTATCAAAGCAAAGGAAATGGAATCACAAGCTTCAGGGTAGGAGCAGAGAGTGAAAAAGGAGCCTGTTCTCTGTCCAGTTTCCCATAACAGCAGCATCTTTTCCCACATCCACGAATTTGGCAACAATGCAATCTCTTTTTGACACGACCAATGATTAAACAGAATTTATAAACGTCAAGACTGCCTTTCTAACCCTTGACTAATTGGAGAGGCCAAGAATCTTGTTGGGATGGCTTAGTGACCACCCATAGCAGTAGAAATACAGAGCACAGGAGGACCTACACCTCTGGGTTTAGTTTCAAACTTGACCATTTATCTTCATGGCCTTTGCCAAGACGTGAGAGGACTGAAATAGAAGATCCTTCAATCAAATGTTTGTTAGTTTTTAATGATGTTTAGGAGTCCACTTTGCAGGCAGCATGAACGAGTGCATTGAAGCACATGGTTGGTTTCTCTACACATAATCTAGGCTCCGGGAGATAGATGTTGCACATTTTCAATTAGGTGGTGCTTATGGCTGCTAGCAACAGAGACCTGAGTAAAGTGGCTTAAGTACGCAGGGTTTATTTTTCTCATGTATTGAGAAGTCTGGAGGTCAACAGGAACTGTCCTTAGTTTAATGTCAGAGCTGGGGTCTCTGTGGTTTGCGTGGCTGCTGGAGCTCCAGCCAGCACAGCCGAGCTTCAGACAGCACAAAAGACAGAAGGGGGAAAGGTGCTTGAGTGGAAGCCTCAACCAATGACTGCTGCTAACATCACCTCAGCCACACCTACATGGAAAGGAGGCTGGACATTTTAAGGTTTATTTTCCCTGCTAGGTACTTTTCTGTCTCCAATAACATGGGGAAAAGAGGGGGAGGGTGGATATTGGGTATGAAACAAGCAGTTTCTTTCTCTGTTCACAACCACCGATTCAGTAGTGTGGGAAAATAGGAATCCCACACTACTGTAAATAGAACTTGTGTGCAGTCTATATGCATTTATTACTTATTCTTCTCTTTCTATCTATAAGCTCTTTTGCTCTCCTTAAGGTTAGAGATCATTTCTAATTTGCTCACTGATTAGCAAAGCACTTGGTCCATGAGTAGGTACTAAACAGATATTTATTGAATTGTTTGACAAATCAGGACTGAATTGGATGCTGGGTGGTAGAAATATTAATACAAACACTGAATGAAAGAATCACTGCTATTTTCAATAGTTTTAGGCTGAGAAAAATTACTAGGGAGATAGGTCTTCTTTTTTGTTTGTTTAAGGACTTTGGATTTTATTTTAAGAGTGATTAGAAACCTTTGGGGATTTTATTTTTTTCAATTTTGAGAAATAATTTATGAATATAATTTTATATATTTAAAATATACAATATGGCCCGATCAGCATGGCTCAGTGGTTGAGCATTGATCTATGAACCAAGAGGTCATGGTTCAATCCCCTGTCAGGCTCAATCCTCAGTAGGGAGCATTCAGGAATCAGCTGATCAATGATTCTCTCTCATCATTGCTGTTTCTAGCACTCTCTTCCCTTGCTCTTTCTCTCTGAAATCAATAAAAATATATTAAAAAATAAAATGTACAATATGATGACTTGATATACATATACATTGTGTAATGATTACCAAAATCAAGATAATTAACATATCCATCACTTAACATAGTTAATTCTTTTTGTTTTTGTGGTCAGAATGCTTAAGATCCACTAAAGCAACTTTCTAGTATAGAATACTGTATTATTAACTATAGTATAGGCACCATGCTGTAGACCCTAAGAAGTTATTGTTTGTATGACTGAAAGTGTGTACCCCTTGACCTACATCTCCCCATTTTAACTTGCCTTTAGCCCCTGGCAAACACCATTCTATTCTCTGTTTCTATGAAATTGACTTTTTAAAAAAGATTCTACATATAAGTGATACCATACAGTATTTGTCTTTGTCTGTCTGGCTTGTTTCACTTAGCATACTGACTTCAAGGTCCATCCATGTTGTCACAAATGGCAGGATTTCCTTCTTTATGACCAAATAACATTTTATTATATATATGTACTACATTTTCTTTATCCATTCATCCATCAAAGGACATTTAGGTTGTTTCCATATCTTGGCTATTGTGAATAATGCTGCAATGAACATGGAGATCCAGATAACTATTCCAGACACTGATTTCATTTCCTTCAGATATATACTCAGGAGTGATTGCTTGATCAAAGGTAGTTCTATTTTTTAAGTTTTTGAGGGCCCACTGTACTGTTTTCCATAACAGCTGCACCAAGGAGGCATGTCTTCTTCAACACTTCTGCCAGATGTATCATCCACAGGATGAATGGGGAGCTAAACACCAAATTTCATAAGTATCCTTTCACACTCCTCTTATGTGTCTTATTTTATAAAACTTCTTCCTCTTCTGTCTAAAGGAGATTCTTCTGACAGTCAGCAGTAGTAATTGCAATATGCCATGTAAGTCGTTCTGGTTTGCAGAATTACCTGGGCAATTGCTTTAAAATACAGATTCCCAGAGGTTCATCCCAGAGGTTCTGATAAGTCTGGATGGAGATGCAAAGTTTATAATTTTACAAAGCATTCCAATGTGCCTCGAGGTGTAGAAATCCCTGAGGCTGAGTCCTCCCTTCTCTGTACCACTGCCACAGCTTATCTGTAGAACACTTATAGGAAACTATGTACACGTATGTGAGCAGCTTGCTCATATACCTAATTCAACCCAACCCGAGGGCTAGCACAGACTTTTCTCTTAGCGTTCCCATCTGGAGCCCAGTGTCTGAGTGCCTGGGGCATAGCAGTAGGTGCTCCATAATTATTTGTTGCATTGTTTAAACAAATTGAGTATATAATTATTCACTTCTGTTGAGATGCACAGAGAAGCTTGTCTTATCTAGTGAACAATCTGTCTTAACCTAGAACCCAGGGACAGATGCTGGGGAAGTGACCAAAAACGAGTATCTAAGGAACTTGGTGGTGAGTCACCTTGACAGATCTGAGATTCTCAAACAGAACTGTTACTTATTTTTAAAAATAAAATATATACAAATAATTGTGATGCCAGTTACCTATGGTGGTTATAAAGTTTATTTTAAATACTGCATGTAAAGCGCTTAGCACAGTGCCAAGAACAAAATGATTTAACTGTAAATGCAAATGATGATGACAACTATAATTATAAGAGAAACTCTTATTAAAGAAAACTTAGAACATACAAAAAATAAAGGAGAAACCAAGAATTTACCCGTAATCTTGCCAGAAGAATCAATAATCTTGTAGTATAATTTCAGTTTTTTCAAGCATCTATATTAACATGTATTTTTAAGATACACAAAGTATATATTAAAAAGTATACAGTCTATGTTTTTGACTGTCCAGTAAGCATATGAATAGATGCTCAATATCACTAATCACCAGGGAAATTCAGCTCAAACCCCTAATGAGATACCACCTTACACCCATTAGGATGACTATCTAAAAACCAGAAAAATCACAGTATTGGTGAAAATGTGAAGAAATTGGAAGCTTTATGCACTGCTGGTGAGATGTAAATAGTACATTCACTGTGAAAAACAGTATTGAGGTACCTCAAAAAAATTAAAAATAGGATGACCATATGATCCAGTAATTCCACTTCTGAATATATGCATCAAATAATTGAAAATAGGGTCTCAGAAAGATGTTTATATATTCTATGGACCGAATTGTGTCCCTTCAAAATTCATATGTTGAAGCCCTCCCCCCCTCCCCCCGCCCAATATAATGGTATTTGAAGATGGGGACTTGGGGAGCTTTAGATGAGGTCATGAAAGTGGGGTCTGCACAAAGGGATTAGTACCCTCCTAGGATGAGACACCAGAGAGTTTGCTTGCATTCTCGGTCTCTCTCCCCTCTCCTCCCCTCTCTTCCCCTCCCCTTCCCTCTCCTCCCCTCCTCCCCTCTCTTCCTCTCCCCTTCCCTCTCCTCCCCTCCTCCCCTCTCTTCCTTTCCCCTCCTCCCTTCTCTTCCCTTCCCCTCCTCTCCCCTCTTCTCTCTCCCCTTCCCCTCCCCTCCCTTCTTCCCTTTCCTCTCTCCTCCTCCTTCTCCTCCTCCTCTTCCTCCTCCTCCTCCTCCTCCTCCTCCTCCTCCTTCTCCCCTCCCTCCCTCCCTCCCTTCCTTCCTTCCATCCTCCTTCCCTTCCCCCTTCTCTCCTCTTTCCCTCCTCTCTCTTCCCCATGTGAGGACACAGGGAGAAGGACCAGAACCTGACCAGGCTAGCAACCTGATCTTGGACTTCCAGGATCCAGAACTATGAGAAAATAAATTTCTGTTGTTTAACTCATCCAGTCTATGATATCTTATTATGGTAGTCCAAGCTAAATAAGACATAAAGCCATGTTTATAGCTGCATAAACAACCCGAGTGCTTATGGATAGGTGTCTGGATAAGCAAAATGTGAACTATACACACAATGGAATATTATTCACTTTTAAAAAGGAAGGACATTCTGACACATCCACAACATGGCTGAACTTTGTGGACATTATGCTAAGTGAAACAAGCCAGTACCAAAAAGACAAAATATTGTGTGATGCCACTTACATGTGGTAATTAGAGTAGTCAACGTCATAAAGACAGAAAGTAAAATGGTAGTTGCCAGGGGCTTAAAAAAGGAGGGAGTGGGGAGTTACTGTTTAATGTTTACTGGGTACAGTTTCAGTTTCACAAGATAAAAAGAGTTCTAGAGCTGGATGGTGGTGATAGTTACACAGCAATGCAAGTAACACCAATGGACTGTACACTTACAAATGGCTCAGATGGTAAAGTTTATGTCATGTGTATTTTACCACAATAAAAAAAATTAAAGAGGTATATATGTCTTAGAATATTTTTACTTAAGCATATTAAATATTGTAATATATGAATAGATAGTATAAACATAATGTTTAATGTTATACATGATGTAAATTAAAAATGTACTTTGATAAGTAAGTATACCCAGCCTGTACCAAGCAGCACCGTTCCCTGAGAGGGCCTCTTGGCCTCTCCCCATCTCCCCAGCCACTTGGTCTGGGGGCTCCTGGCCACGCTGCCTCTTCCTCAGTGTAGAGCTGGTGGCCCACTGCTCTGTACAGGCCAGCCCTAGGGAGCAAGCCCCAAACTTCTCACAGCCTCGATAATGAGTGTGACGAGGAGCCTGCACAGTCTGGCCTGTCACAGCTCCTCTGAGCGCTGGGCCACTGTCCTGCCAATGAGGGGAACTGTTTCGCCCTCAAGCTGTGACCATATTTATTACTAGCTCCCCCTTCTGCTGCCAATCGGAAAGGTGACATGTGGTCATCTCATAGTTGCCACATGCTAAGCTTCGTCTCACAATGGGCACTTGGTCTGGAGTTATCCTGGACATTTGAAAGTGACATTGCTATTTCCTGCAAGCAGAGACCCATGAATTCTTCCCAGCCAGAGGTAAAAATATACATTTCAATGATCAGCACGTTTTAGTACAGTTAAACGGGCCAGAGATGCTCAGCCTCTATCCACAGGTTTTGTTAATGAATTTGGCAGAGAGGAGTCGCATTCCTAGGCGAAGTCTTAGAACAAAAAGGACCTGTTTTCCTATGTAATGAATTGCTGAGAAATTATTCAAAATGTGACTTTAAAGGCCTCTTGCCAGTGAGCAGCTCAGTTCTCTGAGTCATGAATTAGATAATGGGCTTTTATAAACCCACAGAGGGAAACCCTCTGAGGATTTATGTGGGCGCGGAGAGAATGTCTTCCAGAGCTGCCACCTTCTTCCAAGTGCTAGGGCACCAGGCAGAGGCCCAAGCACCTTGCATGCAAGTGCCAAGGCCAACTGGACCACCGGCAGGAGCACTCGCCCAGGCCACCAACTGCAGATCTCACCAGAACACAGCCGTTTGCTCCCTGCCCCCCACCACCTCCCTGCCTCAGGAAACAGAGATCCGGGGGAGACATGGTCAGGAGGACAAGTAAGGCTTCCCCCCTCCCCCCCACCCCCGCATATCACCTTCCCAAAGTGTGTCCCCTGTCCCCACTCCTCAACCCTAATTCAGATAAGAGACCTGAGCCTCCGATGAGACTAAGCCTTCGAGCTCCTAAGTGTGTAAGGAGGGTGTGTTTGAAGATGACTTCATAGAAACTAAACTCCACATAATCCCCTTCCACAAACAGAGCTCTGAGAACGAAGGAGTTAGTGACAAATCAAGGTCACAGACTGTGACAATAGAACTTCATGATGTTCTCTAACCAAGCTTTCTTTAAGGTCAAGAGCACTCATGAGTACAGGGAGTTGTTTAAGGCATTGCCTTTCCCCCCATCTAAATGTTCTCTGGTACCAGGAACACAAACTCTGTGTCTGCCCTCACAGGGAACCTTGCCTTGTTTAACTTTGATTACCTCTCAGGCTAGCTGCCTCACTTGGCCTGAGTGTAGCTGAGATTTGACTGTGCCTCATGCCTGCTGCCCACTCTGGCTGTGTGTGCCCTTGGACCACAGCTTGGAGTTCTCGCCTGACTCATACTAATCACTTGGGCATGAGGACAACCTGGATGTGACATCTGTCAACCCAATGATGGCCAAGATAATCTGGCAATACCTACTTTGTTTGATTCCCAAGAAGTTCCAAAAACTATTTAATAATTTCACATGACTAGTGGCCCTAGACCAGTGGTCGGCAAACTCATTAGTCAACAGAGCCAAATATCAACAGTACAATGATTGAAATTTCTTTTGAGAGCCGAAAACTGACTTCTGCGCATGGGCCACGAAGTTTCAATTGCACTGTACGTGCACGCCCACATGTGGTATTTTGTGGAAGAGCCACACTCAAGGGGCCAAAGAGCCGCATGTGGCTCGCGAGCCGCAGTTTGCCGACCACTGCCCTAGACACTACCAAGTCTTTCCTTCTGTAACCTAAGTTTATATGCTGTTTGAGAGAGAAATAAACGAGAAACAAGTGGCTTCTCCCTATACTGGAACCAGAAAGATACAATGCACGAGAATGTCCTAAAGTACTGCACCACGCTACCCCACTAAAAAAATGCTAAAGAACAAAATTCCCGTCCTAGGTAGGACTGGGCCTGGCAATGTAACTGTTCTGGGAGTGAAACCCCCCATGTTTCTCTTTCAATAGCTCTCAGCATGGTCTCCAAAGTTCAGTAAGTGTAGACCTAGGAACTCACATCCTTTCCTGGGAACTAGAAGGGCAGGCTGATATTAACAAGACTTTTGGTGGATCCTGGAGGTGTGGGCTAGAAGCCAGTTGGCTCTTTTGGTTAGAACTCCACAGCAAGCAGACTGAGTTCACATGGCCAGATGGCCTAGCCAGCGTTCTTCCCATCTGTGACTACACTTGTCACTCCTAGTTTTATGTATGGTCACAGTGGGATGATGCGTGTGTGTTTATGTCATTCCTCCTTTAATTCAATAAGTCTGCACTCAGTACAATGCCCAGTATTGTAGAAGGTTCTTCAAGATATAAAAATAAGTATAAGTTTACAGACTAGCTGAGAATTGATTCAACTGTATCTTTTCCTTTTCATTGTAAGGCTCTCTCAGCTGATTTATCTCTAAACTGAAAACTCGTCTCCAAGTTTCACCACCATCGTAACCCAGGTAGGCATTATAATCTAGGGTTCATCTGGCAACTGCATGACCAAGATCAAAGCCATCACCCCAGTCTTCATGATTGTGTTATTATTGCCTTTGTTTTTTATTTATACTCGAGGTTCCCTGCTGAGTGTGACGTTTTTCTTTAAATATGAAACCACTTTTCTGAGGTTTGGAGACTTCACCTCACTTTTGCCAGAACTTATTCTTGAGGGAAGGACACTGATCTGTCAGTACCCACCATTGCTGAGGGGAGCCCTGTCCCACACTGGGACTTCGGCAATGTTACCCGTGGACTTGCGTACTGTCTGCTGCCTTATGACACTCACCACATCATGGAGAACTTGGCTATTGATGCCATTTGGTCAAGACTGAGAGCACCACTTATCATTTGGATGACTGGCGAGCAATCCTTTATGGTCCACCCTTGGTTCTACCATGGCTGGCCTCCCGTCTCTGCCTGGGTCATATTGAGATCCCAGCATGAATGGAACTGAAACTCCTGAGATATAAAAATCTAGAGGAGTGAGAAGACAGTGTAAACAGTATCAGCTATACTACAACTTAATTAGTGTAAAATATAATTAGCCGTAAAAAATAGTAAGATGAAAAGGGTGAGACCTGGAAAGCATGCAAAGATGTTAAAAGTGACACATTATTTGTCCTTCCTATTTTTAAAGTTCTTAAATTGCCCTGTAGTAGGTGCCTGTTGTCTTTTCTCGCTAAATATGCTCTTTTTGGGGATAAAATCTCCATTTATTTCATTCTCTTCTCATGCGGAACAAGGGTGGCTTGTGGACCAGACCTTGCTAATCAGAGCATCCCACTCCGCCACACATGGAACCAGTTCAGGGGTGAGCATGTCTTAAGCTGGACAGATAAAAGGCAGCCCATTTGGGGGGTAGCAATGCTGACGTTAAAGACTGTGGAAACCTTTCATTTCTGAGAACGCTTTTGTCCACCATGCAGACAACTCCTGCTACTACAGAGGAAAGCAAGGCCTTCCTCTGTAATGAAACAGATTTCTGATGCCACCACTGACACAGCAGAGCCTGAAGCCAAGAGATCTATGAGCCACGGGCTATTATTCAGTGGCACAAACAAGTAAGTGAGGCTTTTGTGAAGGTAGCTTAAATTAAATTTCTCTCCCATTTTAAATCAAAACATGTTTGACCAGTATCTGCCTTATCTTTAGGATGATGAGGATTTAGCCTGGATGCAGAGAAAATTATGAGGACATCAATGGTGGGTGTCAATTAGTCAATAAATGGCGAGTACACTTGAGGTTAAGTTACACATAAGGCTATTTCACAGCAATAAATGACTAGTGGCCCAAGACCAGAGCCAAATGAATGAGTCTAGCTTTTAAAAGTATTTGTTCTCTTTTAAAGGGAGTTCGACGTTTAAAAATAAAATGGTTTATTTTAATGTAGAGGCCTAGGTGGTTATGACAGGAAAACCAGTTTTTCAAACCTGCTGGGTAAAGTTGTGGAAATCACTGCATGATCAAACCAGCTTGAGGGAAACCCAATTGTTTTGCAAGCATTTGGAACTAGAGTGGAACAAATCAAATGACAAATCTCTCTGCCCTTCTACTCTGTCATGAAAATATGAGGTGCTGAGCCTTATCATTAAAATGAACGTGTCAGGATACATAATTTATCTTAGCAATGGAATAATTTGCAGGCACTATAAATTGGTTACATAGCACAGACAAATCAAAAGCAACATGGCTTGAGCAGTACAGGAGCTTATGTCTATCTCATGGAAAAAAGTCTGAAAGCAATCAGATCAGAGCTGCTCTGGGGCTCCACTGAGTCATCAGAGACCCAGTCCACTCCTAGCTCTCCACTGTGTCCTCCCTGGTACTCTGAGATGGTTTCTTGACCTCCGGTGATCACATCCTTACTCTAAGCAGCTAGATGGATGTAGGGACAAAGAACATACCCATCCCTTTAAGGAAACTGTCCAAAAGTCACATGGAAATCTATGGCCTAAATGTGGTCACCTGGTCTCTCTTCACTAGTTTTAGGGCCTGGTGAAAAGTTTTTCAATTTAATTGGGAAGCAATATGCCAGCCTGAATATCAGGGATTCTATTACTAAGAAAAGGGGGAGAGTAGATATTTGAGGGAGGAGGAGTGGGACAGAGCGGGGCAGGAATTCAGGGGTCCTGAATCTTTCAAGGTTGAAAGATATCAGTGCTTCTTAAACTCAATAATCTGCAAGGAAGCTATTGAATTGTTCATGATGATGGATACTTGGACTCTTCTTTGAAAAATGTATTCCAGCTTTCTCTGCCTTGTCTTCCATAAAAAATCTAGCCTCCAAGATGCACACACACAAACGAGGTGTTTCCATCACCCATGGGTTTTTATTCATTGCATAAGCTAGGCTATTTATATGTTTGCTGATAATGGGTGTAAGTCAATATTTTAATGATAAAAATGAAATATGGATATGTATTTCCTCTCTTACTATGCATATTTTCTAGCTCTTCCCTCTCTGCCAAATGGAAAACAAACAATCATAGCTCTTAGACTCAATGAAATTTCATTTGGTTTAAATAGTTGGATGATGGCAGAAAAAGGAAAAATGCTATTTGGAAGAATTAGACTTAGGGTTCTTTTTCAACCATTCATTGTTTATCAACCTTGCACCATACCTTCCTACCTCTCTGTAGCCTTCCAAAATCTAAAAGACACTTTATTGGGAGGGAGGGGGAGGGAGTTTCTTCCTGGAAACATGTGTGGATTTTGGTATGTGAGTGTTTGACTGACTGACTGAGTGCTGAAAGAAAGAATGATCAAAGATTTAATAAAAACCTGTCAAGATGTCACAATAGGTTTATACTTTGATGTACCATGTGTGAAACATAGCAAAAACTGGCTGATTAAGATGAACTATATATATAAAGCTGCCAATATTTAACAATTTTGCCAATAAACTGGCAATTTCATATTTTATGACCTAGTAATGGAGAGAGAGAGAGAGAGAGAGACCCCAAATTATATAGCTAGGATAAAAAATAAGATAAATATAGCTTAAGACCAGATTTGGAAAATAATCACAACCTAATGAAAGGGGATGAAATCACTGGACAATATGGCCCTTGGACTCAGACAGTAGCATATAGGAATTTGGCTTTTGTGAAGTAGTGAGGACTCAAAGTGCTCACTACAAGATCCTCAAATTAGCAAAGCTACCCGACCCTGACCCTGAAAGGAGTATGAAAAAAAGCTGCTTTTGACTGCTGCTTAGAGCAATGGCTCTGATAAGCTACAAGTCTAGGAAGATAGGAAGACCCAGAGGCAGTCTCCCAACCTGGAACCAAACTAAGCCCTGGTAAATCTGCTTATCACATTATCACGTCAGGGCAGGAAAAGGGAATTGCCAGTATGTGACCAGATCTGGGAGCTGAGTAATGATACCTACAAAACTGCTGCACACGGAAAACTGAGCACAGAAGGAGAAAGAAAGGCAGTCACTGAAAATTGACCTGCAAAGCCAAATTTCAAAATATATGAAACAATTGAATGCTAACAAAGATAGCCACTTTAAAAATCTTTAACATAGATTTATTCCTTCTAGAAGTTTATTCCTTCTAGAATATCGAAGTTTGACCAGAGACTTTAAGCCATGAAACAAAACCAAGGATAATTTAAACAAGAACAGGAAAAGAAATAATGAGAAATTTTCAAAAATTAAAAAAAATAGTCATGGAAATAACATTTTAACAGATGCAGTTTGCTCTAGATTGGAATGAATGATGAGACAATAAATGAATTGGTAATTCATCCAGAAAACAGCACAGAGAGAATTTAAAATTGTGAATGAATAGTTAAAGGATATGGTATAAACTAAAATTATCCAACAGATATTTAATAGAAGTTCTAGAAAAAGAAAAGATAAAGAATGATAAGGAGTAATTTTCTGAAGAGATAATAACTTTGACTTGCAGTTAAAAATGCATTTACTGATGTTTTGTGTTAGATTTCACTGAAATGGCAGTAAAATGATTAAAAGGACATATATCTGCAAAGTTATAGATAGGAGAAAAAAAGATACAAAAGTTCAGAAGTGGAAAAGTAAATGAATAAATTATAAGAAATTTGGCCTCTGGGAGTTTACATCTAATCCAGAAAAGAACTTATAATAATACCCAAACTGATTTGTACCCCCAAATACAAATATGTTCAGAAATCTGAGGATTGGTTAAAAGGAGAATTGGTCGAAAGTTTTCATAACAAGTAATAAGACACCTCATCCCCTCTCCCAGCAGGCCACGCAGTGGCCAGAATCACTTACTTTCCCAGTACCCGCACGAATGTTGCTAACTTTCCTTAGCTTGGTGATCCCAAGGTTTTTATAGCCCTGGAGCAACATAGTAAAGCTGAAAATAGAAAAGTGATAAGGCCTTTTTCCTCACAGTGGCAAAAGCAGACTGTGAAATGGATTATTTGTCTGAAGGCAAGATCACAAGAAGGTCAGTTATCAGTAAGAGCGCACCTGAATGTCAAAGATCTTTCTTCAGGTGGGCCTGCACGGACCTCCCCGTGGCAATGAGCCTTGGACAGGCTGGTGACTTCCCAGTGGCATGGTGCCCTGGTGGAGGTCTACTGATAGCAGCAGACCTGGGAGTAGCAGCGGCAGCCTGGGGCCCAGGCCAGTCTACCCCAAGGGAAGCAGTAGGAATAACCCAGTTTCTCAGTGGCCTGGAGAGTTTAGATGCTAACAGACTGGCCTACAGTTTGGAGCAGGAGGAGCCAAAATGAGAAGCCACCAGGGAGATGAGTGTACAAAGGGATCCAGAAGCGGGAATCACTAAGACTTGATTCCCAGGTCAGGGACAGTCAAAGGGCCTCACTGCTGCTTTTTAAGGGGATTGTTTTCGAGCAGCCTCCTCTTACCTGTAGGAAGTTGGCTTTTGTCTGTTAGCAAACACTCTGCTGTTTACTGTAGGATTGGGGGTTTGGCCAAGTCCTATGCTCACAGGATAGAGTGGCCTGGCAGTCAGCAAATTCAGCAATGGCGGGAGAGCAGAAAACAGGGTCCTGATTTTGGCCTACCTCTCCTGGCGAGGCACGTGAGTTCTCAGTGTTACCTCTCAGCAGTAAACTATTCCAGAAGGAAAATTCCCACAATGGCAGGGGATTCATCGGCCTTAATGGATGGTGGGTTTTATGTCAGAGAAATGGCTTTCCCCCATTTATCTTTTGATATAAAATGTTTGTATATATGAAGCTTCTTTTTGTGTTGCTTGAAAATAGGTTATTTAGCTGTATCCCTCCTCATGTGTTTTACACCTACAAGTGAATGCAATCAAATTGCCAGTTATTTTTAAAATTACCAGTTATTTTAAAAATTCCAGACCATAGCTGGCTAGGAAATGCCAGATGCTTTCATGAGGTGTGGGTGGGTGGGTGGTGTGTGGGCCCACACAGCCCTTGCATTTGAGGTCTGATCGCCCCAATAACCTATCTAACCTCACACCACCAGCCCACACCAAACCTCAATTATATATCACCTGTTCCTGGCTGTTCTGGATTATTAGTTATATTTTGTTGCACTCTTGTTCTGGGAAGGTGGGGAAGCAAGAAGTACAGAGAGATTCAAGAAATTTATTAAAATTCTATGTAGTTGTTGGAGGGTTTGCTAAGCACCAAATGCCTTATGCCATTTTATAAAGGCATCCTGTAATCAACAGCCAGGATGTAGGGATGTGATAGGACATTCCCATAGAAAAAAAAAAAAAAAAAAGAATGAGAAAGAATATTTTTAAAAAAGGTAGATTTCAAAAGGCCCTAGGAGATTATTTATAAAAACAGCATCAGACAATGTGAACTGACAAAATTATTTTCCAGTGTTAGATGGCCTGGTATCACTGAGGGAGCTTTCCATCTGATTAAAAATAATGATTGCTGGCATTAAATCCAGTTGGAATCGCCCAGCACGATTTATCTTCTCGTTCACGCTGCTACCATATGCCTGACGTTGTGGAGCAGAAACATTCTCTTTCATTCTGATAAATAGAACTTGGTAAATATTTGGAGACGAAAGCTCTGGATCGCTGAACACTTCTGATGGGGAACATGTGCAGACGAGCTCGTTATACACGTTCCTGACAGACTCTGAGGTGTAGGGAGCAAAAGCATCCAGGGAGCCAGGTAGACCTTTCCCAGAAGTTTTGTTCTGAATTAGTAGCAATTGGAGGAGTGTGGCAGGGCTCTCCCACGTGAGCCGTGCTTTCCAAAAAGGCACAGAGTCCTTTGAGGAAAGCATCTTGCCATCTGGCTAGTGCTGTGCAAGATGACAAACCGCCATGTGTATTAAGCTGGCTTTCTCTGGAACACTTGATTCAAAAAAGAAACCATACTCAATGTGTCCTTATTCAGAAAGAGGGTCTTTACAGAGGTGATCGAGTTAAAATGAGGTCATGGGGTGGGCCTTAACCCAGTATTTGGACACAGAGACATGCGTAGAGGGAGAGCAGGTGAAGAGACACAGAGAGAAACGGTCATCTACATTCCAGAGAGAAAGGCCTGGAACAGCTCCTTCCCTCCCAGCCCCCTGCCAACACCTTGATTTGAGACTTCTGGCCTCCAGAATTGTAAGAGGATCAATTTCTGTTGCATAAGCCACCCAATCTGTGGGACTTGGTTATAGCAGTCCTAGGAAACCAATACAGAAAGAAACCATCCCCAATAGTCTGTGGGGGCTCCTTTTGGGGAATTTGAGTCCCCAAAAAGAGAGGGCCTTCTGCTCCACTCTCCAGGCCAGAGGACTCCTGCTCCTCTCTCCCCTCCTATAAGGTGTGGCTTATCACATCTTTGACACTGGGATGGGCAACTGTGTGTGGCATGCTCTCTCTGGGACTGTCAAGCTCTCAAACTCAGCCTCCTCTTTCCTCCAGCTGCTTCCTTGTGGCAAATTGTTCAAGTCAAGTTGCACACTTCCTGTGGTAGGGTGACTCGCTTCCTCCAGAGCTTTCCTTGGACTTCCCCGATTCAAGGGAAGGAGTAAGAACTTCCAAGTCAGTCTCATGCCCCAGCTGGCTCTCTGTCCAGAGTGAACAGTGAAAAAGTTAGTAGTTTGACATCTATTGTCTCAGTTATTTGGGAAAATACTCTTGTCCGGGACTCTAGTACTCTGAATAAACCCCTTAGAGTTTATTTGATATAAATATTAATTTGACCTTAGCTGGTTTGGCTCAGTGGATAAAGTGTTAGCCTGTGGATTGAAGGGTCCCAGGTTCGATTCCTGGTCAAGGGCACATGACTGGGTTGAGGGTTTGAACCCTAGCAGGGGGTGTGCAGGAGGCAACCAATCAATGATTCTCTCTCATCATTGATGTTTCTATCTCTCTCTCCCTCTCCCTTCCTCTCTGAAATCAATAAAAAATATATTTAAAAAATAAGTACTAATTTGTGGTGGACCCTGACTGTTCTGGGGACTAGAATTGGGTTATAGAGCTCATCCTGGTTGAATAGATATGTGTGTGCTCCCCACATTGGAAATTTTGGAGGAACATAAATGGTAGTAATTGTAATACTCAGTTACTATTGGATTCAGGTTGGAATTTTCTGTTCACATCATTTGTGGACATCTGACATCTCCCTCAAAGAGTGGAAACTTGCTAGATTATCATTCTCTCTGTAATTGTTTCCAATGTTTCAAGAAGCCTATTAAAATCATGCTCTAACTCTTTCTAAATCATTCCTAATGCACTTTTTTTTAAAGGAACATTTCATCTTCCAGGGATATTCTGCTCTCATTCTGAAGTTTGTAGCTTTAAACTTAGCATCTGTCAGGAGCAAAGATGTCTTAAGACACTAATTTATGTCTTGCCTGTTCATTGTTAAAATTATTTACCATCTTGAGTATATATCCCAAAATATTTTACCATCTATAATTTATCAGTGAGTTTTTATTCTCAGAAAAGTCAAGGACTGGTAGCTCTGTAATACAGAAAATGAATTGCACAGAAAATGGTGTCAATTGTCATTAGAAACAAAGAACAAGATGACAAGATAGGAAGAAAATGTAGGGCAAATGAGCAAAGTCATTGTTATTAAAGTGCCCAGAAAAATGCTCTAAGGAGTTAGATCCTGCTTTTCCTGCTCTCCTTAAATGATGGAACAGATTCCAGCCATGCAATCAGACAGAGCGAGTGGGAGTGAGGAAGAAGAAGATGGAGAGAAGAGTTGATATTAGCAAAATTTAGAGACATAGAAAAAAAAGTAAAGGGTGTTATGTGTCTGCATATATTCTCTCCTGATGGCACATGAACAGATAAAATTAAATACCAGGCTTTATATAAATACTCACCAATTCCTATAGCTAAATACTAGATTAAATGGTATATTTAAAATAGCATTTATATAGAATATAGGTCCATTGTTCTTTGTCTTTTATCAAATAAAAAATACTTTACATAGAAATACTTGAGTTTTCCAGGTCCTGTACCAAACTGATATAGGTTGACAACTTGCTAATGGGAAAAAATGGATGGCTTGGAAAAGAGCAGTTTCAGCATTTTTCACTAACTGATAAAAAGGAAAAGTTGTTTAGTAGCAAGAAAATATACATGCATGAGGACTGCTGTCCAAAGCCGTTATTAAAGGATGGACCCACAATTCATTTCAGAAACGTGTGCAATTTCTGGTTTTGACCACAGTGGACTCTGAGAGGGCCAGAGGAAATTTGGAGGTACTGGGCTCACCCGGATTCCTTCTGAAGAATCTGGCAAAGTCTATTGTGCAAATTGAGGAGGAGTAGCTACTCCCATCACTGACACCTGATGAGGCATCTCAGGGGGATGAGAGGTGATGCATGATGACAAATGAAACCTGCAGCTCCAGCGTATGTGTTGAGAAGTGCTGGAGACTCTTTAGAAACAGATGTGGACAGATCTTGCTTAGTGCTTCAGCGCCATCTCAAAGATACGGTTATTAATGTTGTGCCGTTATTGCTTCTTGAGGAGCATCTAAAGTATCCTGTCTCCTAGGAAAGGTGCATCCCATCTTCATGTCTTTACACATAGCTTTGGTATGCTGCCCACTCCCTCCTTCACCCTTCTCAATTTTACTCAATCTTCAAGATTCTATTAAATCTCATTTTTTTTTCTCCATGAAATTTCTTAGCATGCCCAGGCAGTGATGATTTTGACGTAACCCCATAACACTTCATGCTTATGTTGCCCGTAACTGGTATGAATTTTGCTCAGCTATAATACTGGTTTGACGGGGAAAGGGGGGTGCCGGGGGGGGGGGGGGAGGCGGGGGGAAGGGACCAAGTAATGAATTCATTCCAGTACCAGGATGCCCTCACTGTATTTTTTATATTAAATTAAATTACTTGGAATCCCACTGGCCAGAATGACCCCCCCCCCAAAAAAAAATCATTCTCAGTGCTTATCGGGATTCACTGCCCCATCCCTTCACTCAAAGGCACCAGGGGGTCTTACATAATCTAGCATAATGCCTTTTGTCTCCTGGGTATTTCTGAGATGTTCCTTAACCAAATCTACACAATCTTTTATAGCAGTCGATTCTGCCACCTTGGGCATGGGGGTCTCTGAAAAGGCTGGGGCTCTAGAGCATAGGACATGGCCCTCCCTTAACATCACTCTGCCATTTCCTCATGGGTATGCCCATCCAACAGGAAGCCATAAAGGTTAAGTTTTGGAAACCCTGGGCCCTGAAAAACTCAATCCCAATCTAGTCTCAATTCTTTCTGCATCCTGGATCCCTATCTCATTTCCACCTCTATATCTCCAAATACTTTCTAGTAAACTCTCCCCCTCTGGCAAATTCCATGTAATTGTCTTTCAATGAGCCTTCCAGAAACACATCCTGAGGATGGGCTGGGGGCAGGATTACAGACATTGAACAGTTCTTTCTTATCTACTCACCTAATTATACACTCATTTGGCATTTACCAAATAGAGCTTTATAGTTATGACTTGTTATCCTTTCAAGTTCAATGTCTCATCTACCCAACTAGATTGTAAGTTTTTTTTAGATACTGACCATACTAGGCACACATGATATATTTTTATTAATAGATGGAGAGAAGCAGGCTCTTTTTTCCTACTCATTTTCTCTTTGTTTAAAATGCTAGTAAGTGAGGTTTTTTGTAGGGCTTTTTTGTTTAAAGGTGAAAGAAATTCACTATAATCTCTATGTGCTATTTATATGTTAGGACCTGACTCAACCACCACCCCATCTATGAAGCCTTCCCTGAGTTTTCTAAATAAGAGTAATCTTTCTTTTCTATAAATTCCTCAAATATTTTAACCCTTTCTTTCCTTTTGTAAGCTTTGATTTCTAGTTCTCAAGGAGGTAGTGATGTGGAGTGACCAAGAGCACAGATTTTGAAACCAAATTGTTTGGGTCCAAAATTTAGCTATGCTGCTTCCTAGGTTTATGCCTCTGAGTAGGTTTTTTCATTAGGAAAATAGTGATAATAATGGTACCTATCTCATCTATGAATTATGTGAGTTTATACACAAAGCACTTGGGACAGAGTAGCTATTAATACATGCTGAATTGTTTTTTAAATTGATTTTTAGAGAGAGAGAGGAACATTGTTTTGTTGTTCTACTTATCTATGCATCTATTGATTGATTCTTGTGTGTGCCCTGACTGGAGATCAAACCCACTACCTTGGGGGTATCAGGATGACACTCTAATCAACTGAGCTACCCAGCCAGGGCCTTAATATATGCTGATTTGACTTATGATATTTTAGTGTTAATTTAGACATACCTAATCACAGTAGGAAATGATAAGAACTTGGGGCAAATGAAATAAAAAGAAACATATACTAATAAAAATGAATGTTTAAAAGAAATCACTGATTGAAAATACACAATAATCGGAACTAACTTGATAAAGTGTTTTCTAAACAAGGCCTTTTGGTGGTATGCTTTAAAGAGAAAAATAATCTATAATTAGCATGTCAATTTTTGCAAAGAGTGCTTCTAAAGTGTCTGAGTGTTGTAAACTACTTGATCTGTTGAGCCCTAACAGACGTAATCTGCTTTAAGTCTTGAATACTAGATATATGGACAACATTTTACAAACCAAATGAATAAGGGTATGGTTCTACATTTAACCAAAGAAATAACCATATTACTTAAAATGAGCCTAGTTAAGCAATGTCTAAAGGATGAGAAACACTAACATGGCTCAAATCAATGAGGTTTTCCAAGTTTGTGATTATTTATCTGAGTCTACCAAATACAAATAACTTAGAATGCTACTAAGACTGAATTGTACCCAATTTTTCAAAGTATGGTAGAGATGTAGCTTAGATTGATTTCCCTTGGAAACCATTTGAGATAAAGATTCGTTTGCAGGAGATTTGGGGGAATGCTCTGGGGAACAATACCTGGAAAAAAGGAAGGGGAGCTGAACTGGACAGAAATCTCTTTTGATCTTAGAGGGAGCTCTGGCTCTTCAGAGTTACCCAAAATTTAGGCAAGTGTCTAGCCTTTGTATGACTACTGGTACCAACACACACATACACACACATACACATACACACACATGCACACACACATGCACACAAACATATACACCTGGCAAAGGAGGGACATTATATTGACAATTCCTAGAGGGTAACTTAACTGTGACCCTTTATTAGCCAACACTCCAGAAAACTGAAGGAATGTGTGTCTAGATCCTGAAACTGGTATATGGGTGCCACATTGTAATATCTGCTACAACCCACAAAAGAGACAACAATTCATATGACTTGATTTCAAAGTCCTGGTTAATAAAGGAGGTGACTTAGACCCTACTAGTGGACCCAAATTTCAGTACTATGTCTTTATTACCCAGGGTTCTTATATAGAAGTTGGAGATGCTAGAGGAGTGATAGGCAGGCTCTTAGAAGAAAAGAGTCACCTGATCTGTTTTAAATAGAATATTCATGAACAGCCATTATCAAGACTTATGCTGTTCTAATCAAACAGGTTCCCCAGCCCTTACGATTTTTTCTCCTTAAGGCCAAAAGAACAGCTCATCCATCCCTTGCCTGGTGAATTTACCTTGATTCTTCATGGGTAAGAAAGGAGGAGAGGTGTCAATCTGGCAATTATGTGAACAATGAAATTCATAGGTAGTCTTTCTCACCATCAGATCTACACTGAAAATAAGAAAATAGAAGGATTATGCCTTTTTACTAGGGAGTTGGGCACATCTTGCTCCCTGGAGGTGTCACAATACAGGGCATTTCTTTCAAATCTGATTAAAACCCAAGAGTAAACAATGAATATTAATTGACCCATGCATTTCAGTGAACAATAAATTTGAGTCCCCAGATTGATTTTTTTTTTCTGAGCAAGCCAATAAAGTGAGTAAACCTTGCATTATTTATCATTGGCCATCCAATGTAATGTTTAAGTCAACAGAACTGGTGTGCTCTCTGTGTCTCCTCAGGAAAAATAGCAGGCTGATTTGGAAGAGATCAGGATACAACATCAGATTTTTGCTCTGAACTTTTAAAAAAACTCAGTAGAAGCACCATCTACCTCTTTCTGTCTTCTTTCTCATTAGGTGAGTACACATGTATACAAGGAAAAACAGTCCATCTGTAACCTTTAAAAGAAGACAATAGACCAAAATAAAATCAAGTATATTTTTACCAGTCGGATGAGTCATTTTCCCCATGAGGTTAATTATCATTAATGGCTTTAATTAAGGAGTCATGCAAGGTATTTATCTTGGAAAATGTGGATCCATGTGGTTTACACTATTGGATTTTAGCTCTCTGCTATGATTGCGCTCTTTCTAAACACCCTATTAATGTTAAATCTCTTTGGTGCTATGTGCTAAGGTTCTGATTCCTGAGGGCATATATTACAGTGACATTGGCTTAGTCTTGCATTTAACTAACTGTAGAGCTAGAGTTATTCTTGTGCATTTGAGGCTTCCACATTGAAATTTGTAAGATAAATGAGTCAGTTGCATCTACTCTCTAGCAATTAACTGGTAATTGGGGCATTTAATCAGAATACTGACTTGAAAGACTTTAGCCTGATTAAATGCTATTGGCATAAAAAAAAAATCAACTCCTATTTCATCTCATTCATGTGCTATGTTCATACCATAAGTCCAGATGAAATACAAATCTAGCTTGTCAATGAATATTTTACAAATAAGTAGATTAAAATGCCTTCTAGTAACTTAATATGTTTAGAAGACAATCTACAGAATACTTAGGTCAACAATATTCATTCTACAATTTTTTATTATGCCTCTATTTGGTGCAAGAAAGTTTCTCATCCTATATAATAAAGAGGTAATATGCAAATTGACCCTCATACCCTTGTGTCACAAGATGGCCGCCCCATGTCTTCATAAGATGGCTGTCCCCACGTGTCACAAGATGGCCACTCCCATGTCATCACAAGAGGGCTGCCCCCACATTGTCACAAGATGGCTGGCAGGGGAGGGCATTTGGGGGTAACCAGGCCTGCAGGGGAGGGCAGTTGGGGGCGACCAGGCCTGCAGGGGAGGGCAGTTGGGGGTGATCAGGCTGGCAGGGGAGCAGTTAGGTGTCAATCAGGCCATCAGGGGAGTGGCTAGGGAGCTATCAGGCTGGCAGGCGAGTGGTTAGGAGCCAGCAGTCCCGGATTGTGAGAGGGTGTAGGCTGGGCTGAGGGACACCTCCCCCACAATGCACAAATTTCATGCACCAGGCCTCTAGTCCATACTAATAAAAGGGTAATATGCTAATTAGACCGGGAGACCTTCCAGATGTCCTTCCGGACAAAGCCATGGTGGTGGGGCCAAGGCAGAGGCAGTTAGGGGTGATCAGGCTAGGAGGGGAGGGCAGTTGGGGGTGATCAGGCTGGCGGGGGGGGGGCAGTTGGGGGCAGGCAGGCCTGCAGGGGGGGCAGTTAGGGGCGAGTAGGTTGGCAGGGGGGGCAGTTGGGGGTGATCAGGCTGGCGGGAAGGGGGGCAGTTGGGGGTGAGAAGGCTAGCGGGGGGGCAGTAGGTGGTGAGCAGGACAGCAGGCAGAGTGGTTAGGGGTGATCAGGCAGGCAGGCAGGAGCCAGCAGTCCTGGATTGCAAGAGGGATGTCTGACTGCTGGTTTAGGCCCGCTAAACCAGTAGTCGGACATCCCCCAAGGGATCCCAGATTGGAGAAGGTGCAGGCCAGGCTGAGGAACACCTCCCCATGCACGAATTTTGTGCACCAGGCCACTAGTAGGTATATAAACATGAATAACACAGCCATGGAATTCAGGAAGCTTTGGTTGGCCTAAGTTTTACTTCAATCAGATTATAAACCAAGGTAAATAGCTGTACTTCACTGTCTTCTCTGTAAACCAGATAACCATCACACTTCATGATGCATGTATGAAGATGCAACAGACAAGTTTTATGGTTTGCACAAAAATAACCAAGATTAAACACATATTAGCATATCAGTAGTTAAAGCCTGGCTGTATATTAGAGTCACCTGGAATGTTTTCAAATACACAGTGATTCCTGAACCCCACCCTAGACCTGTTAGATTAGAATATCTGTGCCTAAGACCTTTGCATTCATTTCTCAAGTGGTTTAGATTATTTTAAAGTGTTAAAAACTGTTGACATAAACAAAAAAAAGTTTTTTTAATTTAACTTTAAGGGTATGGATACAGAGTTGTAGCAAGAAGATGGAGGAATCTAACAGTCTGTGAGGCCATAGGAAAAATAGGTGTGGGTATACAGGGAGGGAGGTTGGCACAGAAGCCAAAAAGTCATCCTCTGGCCATCTGACTCTGGCCCTGCAGTTGCCCCTCCAATCATGAATAGTTGACTCTGCTTACCAACGGAAAGAACTCAAAGATGATGGCCTCTGATTCACATCTGCCTCTAAATCTCATGGAAGTGTCATTTGAGTCCTTTTCACTTTTGCTGAATAGGAAGACACTATAAAAGGAAGGTGAAATGGGGCTGAGTTAGACAATCTCAGTGTTTCTCACAGCCATCCCCAGGAGATCAATCACATCCATTCTCTTGGTTTCAATTACTATATAAATGATGATGCCACTCAGATCAATATCTATAGCTAACACCTTTCCCATGAGCTTCAGATTTATATATCCAACTACCTGCCAGATAACTCCACCTAGATATTCCAGGTAATGCAAAGTCAACATGTCCTCAAATGAACTCATTTCACTTGTTACACTTGCCTCTCTTTTTATGCCTTCAATTACTGTGAATGTCACCCTTATTCACCCAGGCACCCATATAGTTCTGAAATTATATGCTGGGCTCCTTCCTTTGCATCATTCCCATATCCAATCTCCTAGAACTATCTGTTTGTCTTCTGAAATTTTCTCAATCATCCTGTCCTCTCCAGCCCAGCTTTCGCTATTCTAGTTTATGCCTCCATCATTTCTCACCTGGATTTCTGAAACAACTTCCTAATTGATTTTCCCTAGGACCAATCTTCAACCCCTGAAGTCTACCCTCCATACAGTTGACAATAATTGTGTTTAACACAGACATGATCCAGCAGCTCCCTGCTTAAACCTCTTCCATGGTTCTTCATCACCCATTACAATTGCCTTGCACTCTGGCAGCACATTAAATTCTACATGGAGTATGTTATAAAACAAATCTTGGGGTTTTAAAACTATCAATACCTAGCTCCGCTTCAGATCAAGTGAATCAGAATCTCTTGGGATAGGGTTTTGGAATCAATATTTTTTAAAAGCTCCCCCAATTGATTTTAATATGCAGCCAGGGCATATTAGATCAAATTCTCTTTTATGGTTAACTATTTGCTACACAACACAACTTAGTTGCTCAAAAACTTAGTGGCTTAAAAAAACCACCATTTTATTATATTTCACAGTTTCATGAATTGTGAATTCAGAGAGAACTTTCTCGGGCAACCTCCTGCTCTATGTCAATTGAGGTCACTTGCTGGTATTTAGATGACAGATGGACTGGTCTGAAGGGTCCAGGATGGCTTCACTGAAGCTAGAAAGGCTGGGCTCCACTGGCACCATCAGCTTAATGCCTCCATGTGGCCTCTTCAGCACACAGATCTCAGATTAACTGAACTTGTTTTATGATGGACTACTTATACAGCCTGGCTGCCCAAAATATGGTCCACACATATAGGTATCATCACCTGGAAACTGGTTGAAGAATGCGGTAGTGAGGAAAATTATCCCTAAATAAAAGTCGGCACTGAGCCTGTGTAAGTCTTGAGAAGATCAAACTGTTTCCAATTAACTGTGTCCCAGAAAAAATTAAAAAACAGTTAAAAGAATACAAAAATTTGGCACTCAATAAAGTAAAACTCACAATGTTTTAGAACCCAATAAAAAATTACCAGGCATGCAAAGAAACATGAAAATATGACCTATAATCAGAAGAAAAATCAACCAATTAAAACCGACCCAGAAATAACACAGATAATAGAAGTAATAGGTAAGGACATTAAAATAGTTATTTTAACTGCATACATGTGATAAAGAATGTTGAGGAAACATGGAGCATATTAAGTAGAGGCATGACAGATATTCTTTTTTAAAAAGGACCCAACTTCTAGAGATGAAAATTCTAATGTCTGAGATGAAAACTACATGGAGTGAGATAATGGCAGATTAGTCACTAACAAAGAAAAAAATTAGTAAATTTAAAGATATAGCAATTGAAACTAACTAAAATAAAATACAGAAAAAAGACTGAAAAAATAAATAAACAGCATCAGTGAGCTGTAACCTAATATACACGCTGAGTATAAGAAGTGACTTTTTAAAAATGCATATCTACACTAATAAAAGAAAAATATGCAAATTGACCATCACTTCATGACACCCCACCAGCCAATCAGGAGTGAGTATGCAAATTAACTTCATCGCCTCCATGGAGACTGACAGGAGGGAGGAGGCAGCTCCCAGCACGGCCTGCTTGGCCATCATTGTGGTGAACCGGGAGCAGGCAAGTGTGGCCTGCAGGCAGCTCCCAGCATGGCCTGCTTGGCAGTCACCATGGTGTGGAGCAGGCAGGCCCCTCAGAGAGCAGAGAGCCATGGGGAGCGGGTCTAAGCTGTCAGTAGGACATCCCCTGAGGGCTCCTAGATTGGAGAAGGTGCAGGTCAGGCTGAGGGACACCCCTCCATGCACAAAATTCTTGCATGGGGGGGTAGTGTCCCTCAGCCCAGCCTGCCCCCTTTCACAGACTGGGAGCACCTCAGAGGGTGTCCTACTTATGGCTTAGGCTCACTCCCCATGGGGTGTGGGCCTAAGCCGCAGTCTGGCCTCCCTCTGCAGGAGATAACTGGGTTGATCAGGGGAAGGCGCCAGCCCCATCACCCCGCTGCTGCTGCCACTGCCACAGCTGCCAAGGTGTTTTCATCAACACAGACTCCTGACCCTTCACCACAAAAAAAATGACAACTTTCTTTAGGCATTTTCAAGATGTGTCTTTCACAGGATATGACATTTCTTTCTTGTTTTTATCCTCACCTGAGGATATGTTTCCATTGATTTTTAGAGAGCTTGGAAGAGAGAGGGAAAGACAGAGAGAAACATCAATGTGAGAGGGACACTTCAGTTGGTTGCCTCCTGAATGAACCCTGACCTGCGCCCCAGCTGGAGAGGAGCCTGCAACCTATGTACATGCCCTTGATCGGAACCGAACCTGGACCCTGTGGTTGGCAGACTGAGGCTCTATCCACTGAGCCAAACTGGCTAGGGCAGGATATGTTATTTCTTAGCCCCTCCAACAGTGGACCTTAGTTTTTTCCTCCAGGAGTGTGGTGGAAAAACCCTAGATCACCTTCTTGGATTCTTATTACCCAAGTTACCAAGAACACTGCAAGTGGTGGCATACAGGGAGCTTAGCCAATGAGTGGCCAGAAAAGGTGTTTTCTCTGCAGCTCATGCACAGAGGACCCCTTACGTTGTGTCTGCTGGGCTGGGGGCATACTCTGAGCCACAGCGGCAGTGGCTTGGAGCACACCCCCAGCCCAGAAACCCTGTGTTGTGTCCGCAGCCCTCCCTCCCTCTGCGTCCTGCCCCGGCTGCTATGGGCGCCACCATCATTGTGTCAGAGTGGTGGTTAATTTGCATATTACCCTTTTATTAGATTAGATAGATAGATACTAGAGGCCCGGTGCACAAAATTCGTGCACGGGGTGTGGGGTGTCCCTCAGCCTGGCCTGCCCACTCTCCAATCTGGGACCCCTCAGGGGATGTCCAACTGCTGGTTTAGGAGCAATCATAGAGGAATATAGTGATCACGCAGGAATCAGGCTTAAACCAGCAGTCGGACATCCCTCTCACAATCCAGGATTGCTGGCTCCTAACCACTTGCCTGCTTACCTGCCTGATCACCCCTAACCGCTTCTGCCTGCCTGCCTGATTGCCCCTAACCACCTCTGCCTGCTGGCCTGATCGCCACCTAACTGCTCCCCTGCCAGCCTGATCTCACCCCCAACTGCCCTCCCTGCCAGCCTGATCACCCCCTAACTGCTCTCCCTTGCTGGCCTGATCACCCCCTAACTGCTTGCTCCCCTGCGCCAGCCTGATCACCCCTAACTGCTTGCTCCCCTGCCAGCCTGATCGCCCCTAACTGCCTCTGCCTGGCCTCTGCCACTGTGGCTTTGTCCAGAAGGAAGTTGGATATCTGGAAGATGTCCAGTTGACCCAGTATAATTAGCATATTACCCTTTTATTAGTATAGATATATATTTGAAGAAAATAACCAAAAATTTTTTCAAATTTATTACAATTTATAATCCTACCATTTCAAGAAGCCAAATTAACCCCAAACTGGTAATAAAGATAAAATCTAAAAGCAATAATAGCAAAAAGCCCCATTATTTTCAGAAAACCAAAGATGAAAAATTATAGCAGATTTAATCACCAGAAACAGTGAAATCCAGGACACAGTGGAGCAACATTATTAAAGTACTAAAGGTAAAAACACAAAATTTAGTATTCTGTAGCCTGCCTGCAAAAATATTTATCAAAACAATGGTAAAACAGAGACTTTCAAACATTCGACAGCTGAGAATGCCTCCCAGGAAGTCAGCACTTCTGGAGGTATTGAAGGAAGACCTGGCAGAAGAGAACCAATACCAGATGGAAATTTGAATCTACACAAAGGTATGAGGCACACCTCATACAAGAAAATTGTTTCTTCTTTTTAATCATTTTAAAAGATAACTGACCATCTAAAACTCAAATTATAACATTGTGTTCTGAGGTATACTGGTATAACAGATGTAGAAGTATAATGCATGAGAACGGACAGTACACAAAGGCCTGAAGGAAGACTATGTAAGCATGTTGGTGTAAGATTCTTATGCTACATGTGAAGAGGTGTAAGGCCACTCGACATTAGACTGAGGTATGGAGAGCAGCAAGAGGGAGGGATTCTGGAAAGACATGAGAAAATTTGGGGGGTGACAGACATGTTCATTATCTTCACTATGGTGATAGTTTAGGAGTATAGATATGTCAGAACAGCAGGTTGTGCACTTTTTTGCACAACTTGATGTATGGCAATTGTACAACAATAAAGCTGTAAGAAGAAAAAAAAACGCATGAGATACTGGGGTGGGCAAAAGTAGGTTACAGTTCATATGGACAATAATACAATAATTAATAAATCATAATACAAGAATAAATTCTTGTTTTGCATACTCACAACTATAAACTTCATTTTGCCCATCCCTGTATAATTTTACAGTCACCAGACTTGGGAAATTTAAAAAGTTCTTAACAATATCAAGTCAAGGATATAAAAGGGAGTATGACATTTGCACAACCTCATTGGAAAGAAATTTAGCAATATAAAGTTGATGATGAACAGATGAACATACCTTTAACTTTGTATTTCTACAAATTTCAGGTAAATACCCTAAAAACATTTACATGTGTATTTTAAGACATGCATAAATGTATTTATTGCAGTATTGTTTCTAGTAGTAAAAAAACTAGACACAACTTGAATTCCCATCAATAGGGAACAATAAATATTTTACACATTTATTATAATATATAGTATTTGTGTATTATATAGCACAAGTATGGTGTCATCATATAGTAAAACGCAATAAAGTAGGTTGCTTTTTCTTTCCTGACATTCATATGAAAAGGAACCACCTGGGAATCTGGGGATCTTTAGATTTGAGATGGGGCTTGAGGTTCTGCCTTGTAAAGAAACCCATGGTGATGTCAGTACTTCTGGTTCATGGTAATTTTGTGTAGCAAGCAATACTACATGAATGAAAAATATATATACATACATATCTCAACATGGATAGGTCAAAAATAGAGGGGGGAAAAGCAAGTTGCAAAAAAAGTTTGTACAGTATGATAGCTTTGGTGTCAAAGTTTAAAAATACAAAGTGGTACTATATATTGTTCATGGATGTGAATGGACATGAGATTAAAAAATATATTAAAAACATGGACATAGAGGAGGTGATTGTAGGTGGGGAGAAAAGGGAATAGTGCTGGAGAGGGAAACATAATCCTCCACTTTAACCACAATATTTTATTTTGTTTATATTTAAGAAAATTGAAAGTAAAATCTAAAATTAACATTTTCCCTTGTTGAATGTGTAACCAAGCATGTCAAACTCAAAGGCTAACACAGGCCAAATAAACAAGGTTTAAGTTTATGTGGGCCGCAAAAAAACAAAAGCTTCAATTTTCATAGAAACATAGGTTTAGTTTGATAGAGACATGTTGAATACAAAGGGCTGAAATAGTGAGTAATCAATAAAATAATAGAACATTTTAATAAAAATTAATATTTTTCTTGAACATTAACTTACCAGACACCGAATAACTGCACAAATTAATAAGCATAATGCAAATAAGCCTATTTTTTGTTCTCCGAAAGCGAAATACTTCCTGTTGCACACACCAAACAAGTCAGTCCAAGAGTAATGATGTGGCAATCGGCTGCTAAAATATTCACTGCTAGTATTAGTGGAGAGAGATGGTGCGCCTGCGGGTTACTATAACATGATTATAGTAATCAGTCATTAGCAAACATTGTAGTTCATTATTAACAATTATGTATAACAGGTTATTGTAAAAATTAAGTTATGAAATTTTTATTAAAACATTTCTTACATACCGTTATATTGGCTGGGCCACAAAAATATTTGTTATGGGCCACATGTGGCCCGCGGGCCGTGAGTTTGACATGCTTGGTGTACACAATGTTTTATAGGATTCTGAGAACTTTGACATATTTTAAGCTTATAAAAACAAGTACAAAAGGAGATTAATACCCAAGTATAACCTATTACACAGTTCAACTTCCATAATAATAATAGTGCTAGAAATCTACACACCTAATGCTGAAATGGCTGTGTTAGAGTCTGTGGGATAGGTGTATATGGCTGTTGCAACTTGATTATCATATAATATTTTGAATGTTGGTGGCAATGCTGTGTTTGCAGTGTAAGTGTGGGAATGGTGGTAGCCAGGATTTTGAAGGTGAGTTATTTTCCTCTGTTGACTATGATGTGACAAGATAGCTCAGCCGTCAAGCCTGGCTACTGTCTTTCAGAGACAGGTCCACATGAGCTGGCCTCCGAAAGGAAGGGCCCCGGAGCAGTCTGGGGAGTTAGGGCTGTCACCTGTTCTGTGCTACTGCTATTGCAGCTGCTGAGACCTTTAAACATCTAGGCTGTTTCCTCCCCTGAGTGAATGAAGAAGAACCCAGCTTCCAGGAACCCATAGGCCATCAGAACAACCCCCTCTTTCCTGTCAGGTTGAACAGAGCCCTGCCTGAATGAATGAGAAACTTTAGCCCTTTTATTTTATATGAATCCAGTCTTTTTCTTCCCACTTGGTCATGGGAGGACAGAAGGTTGCATTAAAGTGTGCTTGTGCTTGGTGTGTACTCTGGGTCTCTGCTTTTGTGTAAAGGAAAAAGATCACACCTCATTTCCAGGGCTAAAAAATGGACCTTAACCATCCTGAGAGATTCAGATGGGTGCAGGGCCCCTGCAGCGATCATGAGTGAGCCTCAAAATGTGATCCAGCCTTTCACTCACTCACACTGCCACTGTGGTCAGTATCAAGCTGAGCCAAAACCTGCAGCCCAAGGCCCTGGCAGGTCCCCAGAGTGGCCCCTCTAGGGGTGGATGTTGGCTCCTGTCCCTCTAGCCACCGGCGGAGGTGGGCATCCATTGCACCCATTGTTCAGGAAATTGGAGTAATGCCACTATGCCTTGAAGCCAGAGATCTTGTCACCATTTTGGCAAAGAGAGAAGAATGCTCTTCTGTATTTAGCCCAGGAAGGGGGTGGGAAAGAGAAGGAAAGTTGTCAGTGAGTTTTATTGAGCCCCAAAGTGCTATGGTGCTTAATATACAGCTCATTCCATTTCACACAATTAAGCCCTTTTTTCTACAATGATGAATGCTGTCACCTGGACTAGGTCAGGAAGACTCTGGTATCACCTGTTAGGCTGTTCCTGCAATCACCTCTCCATTTTGGCTCACTGGGCCAGACTCCTCGTTCTCTGTGATAACTTCTCTCTAAAGACTCTGTTGTCCTCTGGCTCCCATTAGGGCCAACCCAGTCCATTGGACATGGCTGTATGGTGTGATTCCCAGTAGTGTTCAACATTCAAGTCTTCTGTTTTCCCCAGGAGACTTTCAATCCCTGTGTAAATTAGTGGCTATAAAAGGAAATGTTAAGGGGAGAGTCAGAGTCCAAATCTCCTTACCAGGGGCCGCAAGGACTCAGTTCTTGTCTGGTGAAGACTTTGTATTGTAAGCTTATTGACTTTGTTGTGTGTTTCCATCTGATTTTCACATGCACTCTGTGACCTGGATGAAATTATCCAGATATTTCAAAGTAGGCTCTGTGAATTATAAGTGAAGCAATAGGTTAGGGAAGAGAAGAGAGGACTTGGAGAAGATAAAATAGGCTAAGGCTGGTAAGAGAGGATTTAGAAAGTGACTATGAAACGTGGCATTTTAAGATGTTAGTCTTTAGAGTGGGTCAATAGGGCAAGCAAAGAACTCAAGGACGAATGAGTTTGGTGCACACAAGGAGTGAGTGGGGAGACTGGCCTCCTGAATGAGAGCTCATGGTGGGAGATAACTCAGATAATCTGCATCTCCAGGAGCCTGCAAAGCCAGGTGGGTGTGAGAGGCCAGAGAAAGCCAGTGTCAGTTATATCCAGCAAATACAGAAAGAGCAGCCTGGTATAAAAATAATGGGGGGTTGAAGACAGGGTCAAAAGAGTGAGAGGAGAGAAAAAGTGTATGAAGAATAGAAACTACTGCAGGGAATATCTGGTTTAAGATTGGAATGGAAAAGAAGGAACAAATCTTAGATATTTCAAAGGTGCAGCTCATAGTAACACATAGAGGATAATCGGAATGTGCGAGTCCAACGTGATTTGAACCCTGCTATGGGTGGGACAATTGAAGAGCCATTCTGGAGGAAAGGACAAATTCTCTTTGGGACATGTTGAACTTGAGGTGACAGAACAGTCTGAAATCCAACAAAAGATAAATTGTTAAAGAGTCGGACCTGCATTACCACCATTTGTCCACCATCCAGAACTGAAATATCATTGCTGACATGTACACATAAGTAACTGTTTGACATTGAAATTGGGACTCAAAAGAACTGTTGGCCCAGAAAGAAACTCACTACAGACTGATTCATTTGCCTCTCAGCATAACCATTATTACTTGTCTCATTTTCGGTTCTTATAAGTGTATTTCTAGTATCACATGATGTCACTCATCTAGGGGAAATAATGAACAACATAAACTGATGAACAGAAACAGACCCGGAGACAGGAAAGCATCAATCAGACTGTCAACCTCAGGGAAGGTAGGGGAGGGTGGGGGTAAGGGGGAGAGATCAACCAAAGGACTTGTATGCATGCATACAAGCCTAACCAGTGGTCACGGACAACAAGGGGGTGGAGGCATGCATGGGGAGGGGTTTGGGATGGGAATGGGAGGATGAGAACAAATATGTGATACCTTAATCAATAGAGAAATTAATTTGAAAAAAGAGTCTATTAATTATGAATTTGAACTTCAACATCTGAGAGGAACAATTTAAGATTTAGTCTCTATATTATAAAGTAACCCTGCAGTGCTAGGAATTTTCCACAGGTAGACATGGGCAAATGGTCTCAGGAATTAGAAATAAGAGGAACAGGCATCAGGATAACATTCTGAACTGTGGGATGATTCTGTTGAATGTCACTAAGACCAGAAGACACAGGTGTTACCATGGGGAGAATTAGCCTATTCATTTCTTGTTCAGCCACATTACCTCATACTCAGAAGTATGCACACGTGGATAAAGAGAACAAGTGCCTGACATCTCCAGATGTTGAAGGGTTTGCATATAATTTCAGTAAAAGACAGACTTTAGAGAAAATCCCAAAACTCTGATGGGAAACTTGGGGCAAAAAAATGAGTGGATTCAATAATGTAAAGAGAAAAATTGCTATGTAGTTATGATTGAATTCTGGAAAACCATTTTAACTTGCTGGACAGCTTATAGGCTTTAATATTGCAAAGCTAATCCTGGAACTTCAGAGTTCCAGGCTCTGCATTAGAGTGAGAAGAATTTGGAGCTTGGGGCTTAGAGTGGGGAGTATCTGGAGTGTGTGGGAGTGAAGGGCCAGGAGATGGGGTTTGAAACATCTCTGCATGGAGTCAACAGTGTGAAACCATGATGGAGGAGAGGCCAGCCAGGATGTCTTCTGTTCAATTTAAAATTACTTAAAATCTCATGCTGTTAAAAACACCTCTTTGGACTTTACAAAGATTTGTCAGGTAGGACTGAAAATGTATGAACCACAAAAGAAAAACCGATAAATTTAACTTCAAAATTAAAAACTTTTGCTCTTCAAAGGTCAGCATTAAAAAAGTGACTAGAAAAGCTACAGAATGGATCCAGAGATGTGAACCCACATTTATGTTCAAGCCACACTTGTCTAGGTATTGAGAGGAAGGGATAGTCCAGCTTCCATGTGGGTTATATTATGAATAACCGTCACCCAGGCCATTCTGATATGGCTGGCTGGGTTTGGATAACAATTTGAAACTTTTGTATTAGAGCTTGAAAATTGTTTTGGATAAACTCTCATCATCACTGATGTACTCAACAATGAGATCCAGTGATGACATAAGTTCAGTCATTAAATTCTATTTTCCTGCTCTTTGTAAAGGCTTACACAACCAATATCCTCCCTCTCACTCTCTCTCCTTCCTCTTCCCACCCCTCCTTCCCTTTCTTTTTCATCTTCCTCTTATTTTTCACTTATTTATAACTTTTCTACCTTCTTATAACTTCAATGTTATTTTATGTAAAGCATTTCTCCCCTTGGTAAAAGGGCCAATAACTATGCAAGTATAAACACTTAATTAAGATTGCTTTTACAACATGAAGCACTATTTTACCTCCCAAAAAGTGAAATCCAAACTTGAAACAATTGGTTTAAATGGTAGCACCAATCAGAGTGGACGGGATCTATACTTTACTGAATTATCACCTGAAAAATATGAAACTAAACAAAGATCTAGCTAATTTATGAATGAGAGCCTTGAATCAATTCACACAAAGAACACAACTGTCCTTGTAGTGTCCTGTTGAGACTTTTAAGTTTGTAGTGTTCATAGTAAATACTAACAAGCAATGTTAATCCAAGTATGCACAGTGCTGAGCAAGGTCGCTGGCACGTGCAGAAAAAGATGTGTTATTTTTGAGTATTTTTTGTTTGGATTGTTTTAAAGTATGAACTTGGTAAAACTAAAAACACATAATCAGTTTTGAGACAGACATAAAAATCTTCTGAAATTCTCTCCCTGGAGAGAACAAAAATAGGCAGTTTCCAATGCAAGAAATAACTGTGGTTACATGGAAACCTTTGACTCTTAGATTTTTTCCTCTCCATCATTCCAGAGCTCCAAGAGCAGCTTACAATCATGGAGAGAAAACCTTTGAGAACTTGTTCTAAAGGGAGTTATTTTGGGGAAAGTGTAATTGAAAAAAAATCATGATTGGTTGGTTTAGAATTTGCTCATGTAAAATGCATGTGCCTTCCACAATGCACAAAGAATTCCTGTAACAAACCTCCCTTATACCAGTGAGAAGAACTGGTCTACTGGCAAATTTGTCAAGGGATTTCTCAGCTTAAGTGCTATTTGTCTGTGAAATCTTTTGCAGATGGTGAAATTATTTTAGTCCACTCTGATATCCTCCAGATTTATTTTAAAAAGAAGAAAAAATTGGACCAATGAATTGTTAACAATGCCAGGATTTAATGAGATACACTATCTAGATATTTTGTAAGAATCCACAATATCTAGATGATTTCAACAACTCTAATTTAAAAATAAAAATAAAGATGTCCCAAATAATTTCATGGTTCCTGGCAGCAAACAGGAAAAGAAAAATAGAAAAGAAAAGGGATGTAGGAAGGGAGGGAAGGAGGGAGGAATAAAGGAAGGAAGGAAAGAAGGAAGGAAGGAAGGAAGGAAGGAAGGAAGGAAGGAAGGAAGGAAGGGAGGAAGGGAGGGAGGGGAAAAGGAAGGAGGAAGGAAGGAAGGGAGGGAGGGAAAAAGGGAGGAGGAAGGAAGGAAGGAAGGGAGGGAGGGAGGAACGGAGGGAGGGAGGGATTGAGGGAGGGAGAGAGGGAGGAAGAAAAGGAATGGAGCTCCCATTCACTTTGAAAAGGGAAACTTTACTGGAGAATGAAATCCATTCATCTGCCACCAGAAGCAACAGTTTTCAGCACATGGGTCACTGCTTCTGAACAGGATGCCAGCTGTGTGCCATGCATGCTGTTGACAATGAAAGATTCTGCTTTGTAACCTCTGGTTGGTGTCATATCACCAGGAAATCAAACAACCTGATGGTCCAAGGGTGTCATTTGTCTTTACAGACTAGATGAACCACAGAGCAAAGGGTGAGCTCCTTAGCCCAGAACTCTCAATCACATTAAGGAAATTGTTTGACCCATATTCTCACCAGGGACTTGATGGCCCTGGTATCCACAGTTGGTGAAACATGGGAGTTGACAATGATTTAGAACATGTGGCTTGAGTACTCTTTCATTTTATTGTAAGCTTCTAGAGACTAGAGCACACACCTTTGTCCCCACAGGGGAAAACAATAATAACTGAAGTACAAAAAAAGAAAATTTGGTGGTTAAATACTGTGTTAAGGTCAGATAAGGACATAGAAGCAGAGCAGAATTTAAACCCAAGTCATCTGCCTATTCCACACTGTCTCCCACTGCATGAGGAGAGGGCAGAATTAGAAATACTTATTATTCATTATTTCCAGTTTACAAAATCTTTTCCATGATTCATTAGTCAACTTCTCTTACTCTACCCCCACCTCAATCAGTAGTGCAGGGAAAGGCAAAGATGTTCCCATGGATTAGACAAAGACAAAAATAAATAAATGTCAATCTACCCAAATACCAGCAGCTATTCACTTCAACAAAAGCCTGTAGCTTTGGAAAACCATTTGAGGATGGAGTGGGAGGGGCAATCAGAAGGAGCAGAAATGGGGCCACCAAGATGCAGGATCCAGGATGCATTTTTCTGTTTAGTTTTATTCTGCAGCTCTTCAGTGCTTCTTCAATGTAGAGAAAGGAAGCTGTGAAGCAGAGAGCTGAAGAAAACTCCAAAGTGATTGGAAATAGCCAGGAGTCCAAGAGCTTTTAGCCAATAGGAGGAAGGGAGAGAAGGTCATTATTTATGCGCTTCCAAGCTCTTGGGAGAGAATCTGCTCTGTGTATCTGATTCCATATGGCTGGCTTTTCAGGCCACAGGGGTGGATGAATACAAAGTGATGTGTTGGAATATGAACCATTGTGGAATTAACTGGGGAAAAAATCTTTTCTTTCTTCCCTCAGTATATAGTCTAATCTCAAGATAGCATATCTACTGTCTATTAGATATTCAAAGAGGTAAACAGGTTATTATGACTGTAAAGCACAAAGGGTACAGGCCGTCAAACATAAGGACCAAATAGCCAACATCAGAAACCTGGTGTATGAAGTGTTTGTGAAAGGGCAGCAGCTGGGGAGGGGATGCCCCCAGGGC